>NKZH01002192.1:0-15431 GCA_002370695.1 Metschnikowia matae var. maris
CTTACTACTTACTACTTACTACTTACTACTTACTACTTACTACTTACTACTTACTACTTACTACTTACTACTTACTACTTACTACTAACTACTAACTACAGACTGACTACAGTGTCTTTCAAAAGTATTCATACCCGGGGGCAAAATGTTTAGAGCCAGAACTAAGAAAATTAAACAAACAAATAGCTCGAGATAGTTTTGTACCCCTTCACACCGTCTTTCAAATTAAATGTCATAATGTTTCAAACACCAACTTTCACTAGAATCCAATATTATGAATTCTTAAATATGGATGCTGGTCTGAATCGTATCGAATAACACTGTACATAGTGTAGGACATAGTATAGGACATAGTGTAGTACATAGTATAGGACATAGTATAGGACATAGTGTAGCATAGTGTAGCATAGTGTAGCATAGTGTAGCATAGTGTAGCATGGTGTAGCATAGTGTGGCAGAAGAGTATAGTAGTAGTATTAGTATGGTGGTCCTATCTACCGTGTCTACCATGTCTAACAGTATAAATATATGACTAACAGTGGTTTGTGAAGAATCGTATGGTGTTTTATACTTTGAATATACACTACTGATGATTATCTACCTCATCCATGCTTAAAGGTCAAAGGAATTTGTTTTCACCCACTTTAATATTATTCTTCTATAGTGGCTCTACCCCAGAAATAGTCATGTTTATTATATAAATGACTATTTTATCTTCCTCTTTTTATCTTCCTCTTTTATCTTCCTCTTTTATCTTCCTCTTTTTGTCTTCTTCTTTTATCTTCCTCTTTTATCTTCTTCTTTTTAGTCACTTTCTCCCTTCCTATGCCTCAACTAAAACCTTAAGTTCAGAGATATCATTAATCAAGGTCTTGACAAATGTATGATACTTTTCATCAGTCCGACTCAACAAAACCTCTTCTTCTGGAGAACTTGGTGAGATACGAGACGCCAAGAATTTGGGATGCTTCAAGAGATTGCTGACGAAATCCCCGAAATGGGCCCGTTTTTGAGGCGTATCGAACCCTGGAAGAATCGACATGTCCACCTCCGTACTAGACATAACACTAATGCCACGTGAACTGGTGATCTCATGCAACATCTTATAGATATAAAGAATTTGCATGGTTTCAAAAGTCCCGGCAGTAGAAACATGTAAAGATGCCAGATCTTTTGTCCAGGCTCCTGCACAGAACTCGATTTGTTTCTGGAATGCCCGGATAGTTAAAATCACTTCAGAAAGAACACTTTTTTTGGCCAAACATGTTACCACTATGGGTAAAATCCCATTAATCCAATTGCGGTGTAACTGTACATTATTCTCCACTGAAACACCACCTTCTTTAAATGGCCTTGAAATCATGCTTTCTCGTATCACAGTAAATAAGTTATACTGGGCCAAATTATCACAGAATTCATCCAAACTAAGAAATTGCTGAATGAACATCAAACTGAGCTGTGCAAACACTGGCTCATTATTTCTCACAAAAACCAAATGGGAAAATGTGTGGAGACTGCAGATAGCCTCCACAGTCTTATTTCTTCGAAGACTAGCCATGATTTCCGATTGAAGCGATCTGGAAAGGTTCATTTGAGTGAAGAGTTTAAGGATTGAAAGAATGAGCTCGAAATCTCCAAGAGTTTCACCCACAACTTTATCTTGACGTTCAGGAGTTTTCCCCATTTCGGTCTTCTCCATTTTCCGCTTCGAATAAACATGATTTTCCAATTGCTCAATGAGTCCTCGAGTTCCGGAAGAAACCACGAAATCAAATACTTTCATCAAGATCTGATGATTCAAAGCCACCATCTCGGAGTTATGTCCGATTTGGGAAAGTGACACGTATAAGATCCGTAACAATGATCTATAAGAATATTCATTCGAATTGGAGGCTTGGAAATTCAAATACCCCACGTTTTCATCCCCCATCAACATAAGACTAGCTTCCACAATGGAGATAGCTTGAGAACTGAATCTAGTTCCATTGCAGTGTCCTGTATAGAGGAGCAAGAAGGCCAATTCAATCTTTGCAAATGCTTGTTGCTTATAGAAATCCTGGGTATAAGTATCTCTTGGTTCCCGAATGGTTAAAAGTTGGAAAGCAGCTTTGGAAAATGATTCACTTATCGTTTGTGGGGATCGACGACATAATGTGGTTAGGAGCCCGCCCATAGATTTCCCTAATGAGTGTTGGGCATTATAATATTGGATATTGGCTCCACAGTACATGATTTTATGTCTGATTTCGGGCCATTTGGAGTGTTTTCCAAACATCGCCTCGAGCACTTGCAAATCATACACTTCCTGCATACCAAATTGGTTTCTTTCCTTAAAAGAAACGGCAAAATCAGAGAGTTTGAAGCTGGGGAAAACTGCCGAGAACTGCAGATTCACCTCATCATAAAGCTCAGAGTTATAATCGGAAACTGAAAAGAAATCCGGGATCTGGGCCAAGAATTCAGCTCCAGCTAAGTATTCCACAATGGCACTCCTGCACCGATCGTTTTTGCAGGTGAACAAAAGAAGTGATAAGGTTTCGGCAATCTTAGCATAAAGTTTGCAATGGTTTGAAGCCCGGTACAACTCTTCACACTCACTCCATTTTTCATATTTCTCCACATCCGATTTCTTCCATACTTCCTGCTTAATATCCTTATCTGCATCCTTCTTTTTCTGGAAACTTCCCATCATAGAAATCAATTCCTGCACAAACACATCATCACTCTCCTCATTCCGTGCAATCGTCCACAGGCTAAAGGCTAGCGATACTGCATCCAAGAGGTGGACTGTCACTGCAGGTGGAAGGTAATTGATATCATTGATATTGCGTTTCAAAATCGAAAGCAATGAAACGGGTTTCCGAGGTGTCTCTTTTTCCCCCACAACTTCACCAAAAACGTCTCTTCCACTAATAAAAAAAACAGAGAGTCCTTGTTGGTTGGCCTCCATCAATGCACAGAGGAATTTGTAGATGGGAATCTTGATATTTTGGTCATCAAACGGGTTTTCAAGGTCTGCAGCCAATGAGTGGAGGAAAATCCGGGAATGAGAAGGTCCCAAATGTGATAACATCGACGGTTCAGGCACAGAAGACCATTTTCCATTGGTAAGTGCACTCAACAAATCAAGCACATACTCCCGAAGCATTCCTCCCTTCGCATATACCATCACGATCTGTGGCAACTTCCGGAAAAGACCTTTTTCAAACACACTAGGAGGACGACCGGCGGAGGTACGGATCTGCGTCACGAGTTTGCTGAAATTTAAGCATGCACGAGCCCAAACACCTCCGGAAAAGCCCGATTTATCTGCCAATTCATAAGTATTGGAGAATGAGGCCAAACTCTCGATCAGCTCCAAGATCCGCAGGGCTGAGTCATTATTCCCAAGTAAAAACGAATCGAGTACTTGGTCTGCGGCCACAGCAAAAATCCGAGTAGGTTTCTGGTCTGGAGCCGACTCGGGGCCAATGGAAAACACCGCCTCCAAACTCACACTGAACACCTTAAGAAGAAGAGTGCCAAGGCGCAATTTTTGGAACCCATCATTATAATTGCACAGTGCACTGAAAACCTGGAGCAAATGACCCGTGATCTGGGCCAAGATTTCTGCCTTAGACTTAGGAGCATAATCATCAGAAGTGGAAAGACAATTCTCCATTAATGCCAATGCAAATTCCGCCAACAGGATTGTGAATGAGTAATCTCCTCGCACCATCTCTAAAGAACCAAAGAGAATGGCAGCAAAACCCTCTTTTCCGTGCCGGGAAAAAAGTGAAGATGTGGAGAGGTAGGGCCAGATGCGAGAAATCACCATTGGCATGAGCAGGGCAAGAATATCGAGGAGTATGGCCAGAAATTCGGCATTCCGCTCATGCAAACATTGCTCCAACAACCGGAAAAGCACATCCAAGATATCTGCATCATCTGTATAAGCAGACATGTATTCCAAAGCGACCGCAGCTTCAGTCTGGCCCGTGACCTGTCGAATAAGGCCCAAAATACTGTCCAACAAGGCCATTTTCTCGGGATTTGAACCATCAAATGACTTGCTAATATTTTCAAGCACTCTCCCAAGAAAGGCCCACCCATTATATTTATATAGGAACGTCACCCATACTTTGTGACCATCATCGGGCTGGAAAACCTGTGCCTTGGTGTCCTGGTTTAGGAGCAACGACAATTTTTTGCTAGTTTCATATTGAGGGTAAACATCAATGGACTGAGAAAGTCTAACAAGACTTGTATTATCGGAATCAATCTCATGAACACGATTAAATTGATCTTGGTCGAAGGCCTGCATATAGGACCGCATCTCCTCCAATTCATGCAAAGCAAAGTCACCATTAATAGCAGCCATTTTCAAGAAAGGAATCATGATCATGGGGAACTTTGCACGTGAGAGCACAAAAAGTTGTTGAGCATCGGGTGAATCAAAGAAGGATTCCACAGAAAGTGCTGGGGCTTTTTGGAGCACTGAGCCTATGCAGGACACGAATTCATCATTAATGGAAATCACTGGTAATGCAGCCAAAATCAATTCCACCAATGCCACGCTATAGGATTCCTCAAAGCTAAGGTATTCGCATAATTGATGGATTTCTGAAAAGACAGAAGACCCGATTTCGGCCTGAAGGGTGGAAGTAAGCAGTTGGATAGCCGAAAGAGAGAGTTCTGAATCCAAAAAAGATTTATTTTGCTCAGGCCGTTCCTCCAAGAAAATGGATTTCTTATAGAGACTAAGCAAAAGGCCATACTTGACAATGGTATTTGGACTGGATGAAATGATGGAAGTGAGGGCGGAAAACACCCGTACATCCTCGAAGTATGGAGGCAGGATTGCTGAATCAGAATGTAATTCCAAGAATTTTAAGGAAATAATGGTGAAAAAACCAGAAACAAGACCGAATAATCCTGATTCCTGTACATAAGCGCCACCAAAATCCAGGTCTTCCATAAAAGCAAACCATTCAGCCACAGAATGTTTATCATATTCAGCCAGGTCCAATAAAAGATCATGTAAGAATCGAAGCAACATCACCATATGTAAGAAAAACTCATTCCTGATAAGAACCAAGAGTTCTGGAGAGAATTTGCCCATCTCCACATTCACAATTCGTTGGTGACAATGTCTAAGTCCCTCCACAAGCTTTTGCACATATTCACCATTGACCAAATATGATTTACCAACATTCCGAACCACCAAAGAAGCATTTTCATGGAAGCGAGCATGGAAACATCTCATCCCAATATCCAAAACAGTTCTTCTTTCGCCAAGAACTGCACAAGCATATAAAGTCTCAGTTGAAACTGCACGAGCAGTAATGGTGGATTCATCAGGAACCCTTTTTTTCGTCTGTAGAATGATTCTAAGAACTTCTTTAACATCAAGTCGTAAAAACAGACCCAAGTCACGTGCAACAGCAATGTTTTCCTCAGAAGCTCCTTCATAAAGTACTCCTCTCAAGTGAAAGTGTTTCAATGAGTCTGAAGTTGGAGCATTCTCCTTGGAATTTTTGTCTAATGAAGTAGGATATTTTTGTTTGGAAGTTTCAAATTGACCAAATGTAACAGTGGAGGTTCCTTTAAAGGAATTGTCTGATTTGGATATTTCAGAATCATCCTTCTCAACCCTAAACGGCATGGGGTCAAGAAGAACATCCTGATTATACAACAAAAACTCATCCAAAGCATCAGAAACGGGAAGACCTTCAAGCACCAGCAGCGCCAGCGCAAAGGTCCACGCCGGAGTCGGCTCCACGGGCCGAGCCATGAGTTGAGAGTCTTTGGTCATGGTGAATGTATGTGAGAAGAGTCGAGTGTTGATGATGTTTTCGTGCGCGCTCTCTACACAGGCTAGTCACTCACTCACTTCTCACTCACTTTTACTTCCTTCTCACTTCCTTCTCACTCCCTTCTCACTCCATTCTCACTCCATTCTCACTTCCTTCTCACTCCCTTCTCACTGTCTCCCTAAATATACCATAATACAGTATACAGATTATACCATACCATACCATACCATACTATATTATGTCACTTACAGTTACTCTACGTTATTCTACTAACCAAGACAGATTACACTATACTATAGTACACTACAATACTTCATGACAATACCATACCATACACTACACTATTCTACACTACTTTCTAACTAATCATACTATACAGTGTTCTTTCAAACCATTCAAACTGTGGGGAATAATGTTTGGAGCCAGACCAGAACTACTATAACTAAACAAACCAAGAACTCAACAAGCTTCCTACCCCTTCACATAGTCTTTCTTACCCGATGTCATAATGTTTCAAATACCAACATTGATTCGAATACAATATTATAAATTCTTAAATAGTGACACTGGTTTGAATAATTCTGAAACCACCTTCCAGATTTAAGAATTTAGAATATTGAATTCTAATGAAAGTTGATGGTTGAAACATTATAACATATGGTTTTAAAGATTGTGTGAAGGGATATGAAACTATTTGAATTAGTGGATTGTTTAATTTTGTTAGTTTTTGTTCCAAACATTTTGTCCCCTGCTTTGAATAGTTTGAAGAACACTGTAAACTACTGACCATTCCATACTACACTACACTACTGACCATACTACACTATACTATACTATACTACGCTACACTATACTCAATGCACTACAATACTTCATGACAATACTACACTATACACAATACACTACACTACACTACACTACACTATTTTCGAACCAATCATACTATATTATTTCACGCACAGTATTTAATGTACTATATTCTACTATCCAAAATAGATTACTCTCATCCTAAGCAAATTTACTATATAACACTATGCTACCCTAATACACTACTACACTACTACACTACTCCACAATCTAATGCACCCAGTATAGTCTATTCTATTCCACTAACCAGACAAATTACTCTCGTTCTAGTCAAATATACTATATTACTGTTATGTCTCGTTCTAGCCAAATATACTATATTACTGTTATGTTCTTTATAACATCTAGACTTGTATTCGTTGATGGTTCCTCAAAGAGAAGAACCATATGGCTTATAAAAGTAGGAGAGAAAGAGTGGTATAGAAAAACTCTTCACCACAACAATAGGAAGTATTATTCTAGAATGTTCAATTCATGAGTTGTCACATTACCCAAATAAAGTATCACCATTGTAACAATTGGATACCGTAGGCTTCATATTGTTTCTATAAGTAGACCTATTGTAGA
Source organism: Metschnikowia matae var. maris (assembly GCA_002370695.1). Lineage (NCBI taxonomy): Eukaryota > Fungi > Ascomycota > Pichiomycetes > Serinales > Metschnikowiaceae > Metschnikowia > Metschnikowia matae. Next base: position 7,230 of record NKZH01002192.1, read on the forward strand.
TCTAACAATTACACTACTACACTACTACACTACTACTACTACCCCAAAGTCCCCTATACAATACTCTACTACCTTCTACCAGATTAGATTATAAAACATATAGTAAATAGTGTAGTGTCTTTCACTCTCACTCTCACTCTAACCAATATACCTAATACACTACACAGGCCAAACCATACCATACCATACTATATTATGTCACTCACAGCATATACTTTACTTTATACTCTAACCAAGACAGATTACACTACACTATACTACACTATACTACACTATACTACACTATACTACACTACACTACCATACCATACCATACAACACTAAACTACACTATACTATACTATGTCACTACTACCCTATACACCACAATACCTCAAGACAATACTACACTTAAGTATGCCACACATAGTGTATGTGTAGTCCACATTCTAATCTTACTACACTAGAATACACTAGAATACACTAGAATACACTAGAATACACTAGAATTGTTGAAGTTTGGAATTCCAAAGTCCATAATTTGTGCTACTGTTCTGTATTAAGAAATCCGGGAAATTATGGTTACCACCGATGATATTGCTCAACCTAGAGCGGAATCGGAGTTCCCTCTATACAGTGTTTATCAAAACCATTCAGACTAGGGGGCCAACAATTTTGGAACCAGAACTAGCCAAAATAAGACAACCCAGTAATTTAAAACGGGTCGTATTCCTTCACAGAGTCTTTCAAACCAAATAACATAACGTTTCAAACACCAACTAAATCCAAATTCAATATCCTGAGATCTTAAATCTGAAGGCTGGTTTGAATGATATTGAAAAACACTGTATATACCTTTTCATCCTGGACTCCTTGTTCCTACACCACGCCCCTACTAAATATCCTTATCTAAAGTCCAACCTGGCCTGACTGACTCTTGACACCAAGACCCGGAAATAATACTTGTCTACACTCATGCTTCCATCGGAACCTTATGAGAGAGGCTTGTCCAATCCCGTTGTACTTGCAGGCAATGCTTCACCTGCATACACGGCCCATCTTATATCACTTCTTCAACATTCAATGCATATCACATGTTCAACAGGCATTATTAAAGAGAGACGAAGTGCGAGCTAAGTCTCTCTAGCTCTTTTAGCTCTTTCTAGTTCTCTCTAACTTTTTCTAGCTCTCTCTAACTCTCTCTGGCTCTCTAGCTCTCTCTAGCTTTGGCCAGTGTCTCACGAATAGACAATCTCGCGGTTTGATGATAGAGAGAGATGGTGCATCTAAGAATGGATGCGAATACTCTTATGGGAGAGGATTGAAAAGTACTTTTTAGAACCATTCAATTCAAGATCCCAAAATCCCAAAATCCCAAAATCCCAAGTCTCGTACCCCTAGACACCCATTTTCAAACAAAAAGGCATAATGTTTCACAGATATCTTCATTAAAATTCATCAGTATGAAATCGGGAATCGGGATTTTATTGCCTTCTAAACTCTTTGGAATTATTGTTTGTTGAATTTGCTAGTGTGGTTTAAATAGTTTTAAATATCACTGCAAGATACAGATAAGAATAAAAGCTATAACGACATTGGTTGGAATGTCAGTGATTATAATTGTTGAGAATTGGCATAAACTCTCTGGTAACTTGGAATTGTTATGGCGTTGGTCTCCAGTAATTCTCTTCAGTATGTTGGTTCAGGGTTCATCTTAGATCACTTCTATTCTTCTTTAAACTAGATATCAGTGAACTATTCTCACAATCGATACCGCTCAACCTAGAGCGGGATCCTCTCTATATATAGTTGGGTCCCTGGGAACACGTGAACCGCTCCCTCTCGTCCTTCTCTCTCACCTACCCAGAGTTGGACACGAGCCCAATCAGAGCTCAACGATAGCATAACACAGCTTATTCAGCTATTGTCTATCTTCAACAATACCCAACAATGTTTCATGTGGTTGCCTTCACTGGAACATGTAGTACCCGCACACATACAGGTCCCTCATTGCATGTTCCACAAGTTCAACAATAATGTCTTTGACTATAATGTAATTGGTTAGAATGTAGGTAAGAGTTTGATGACATAATTTTTCTAGATCAAGAGCATATGTAGTTGAGCTCAATGTTATTGATGTGGGTGTATGGAGAATGCGCTGTTTAAAGTGGTGCGCTGTTTAAAGTGGTGCGGTTTGTAGAATGGTGCGAATTGCTAAATGTATACACATAATGTAGCCTTCTTATGTAATATCATCGCACTAGACTATCTCACCAATTTCGAAAATAGACAAGTTGAAAAATACTTGACTTTTGAATTTGAAACATGAAGAAACCCAATCAGGAAAAAACATCTCTATTTTCGTCTTTCCAAAACAATTTCATACTGACTCTCACGACTTGGTGGATAGTCGTGTATCCAGTATATATGAGGATTACTCAAGTACTATACTTAAAGACACTAAAAGCCCTTAAAATAGACACTAAAAGCTCTTAAAATAGACACTAAAAGACTCTTAAAATAGACACTATAAGACCCTTAAAATAGACACTAAAAGACCCTTAAAAACACTCCAAGTGAAAGTGTTCTTTTTATAGTTTACTGGCAGTATAGAACAGTGCAATATATGGTTGTTCTCCTATGGTTCTACATCTCTGGTCTTTGTATATTCTTATACTCTCAATCACACATTAGCGTTAGAACCCTAACCATTTAGGCTGAGATATCGTAGACTGAGAAGGGACTATAGGTGACCGCTGCATTATGCATTCCACGCGGTTATGAGCCCACGGCCTATTCATCATGAGCAAAAAGAAACCAAAAGAAACCAAAAGAACCCGAAAAGAAACCAAAAAGAACCCAAAAAGAAACCAAAAAGAAATCAAAAACGGATTTGGAAAAAAAAATAATGTGGAGAAAGAATGGTGGTGCACAGAATCCCTGGTTACGAACCTTAAACCTTAGTTGGTTGGTTCAGACCCTGGTCCCTTGCTACCTTTCAACCGTCATTCTCAGCGTCCTAAAAGTCTCACTCACTCACAGTACCATTCAACAATACTTCACACCATTCATCAATACTTCACACCAATCATCAATACTTCACACCATTCATCAATACTTCACACCATTCATCAATACTTCACACCAATCATCAATGCTTCACGCCAATCACCAGTATTTCAGTCTATCCTCCCCATTTCTTATTATCCTCTCAAGCAATGACTTTATGGTAGTAAAATGAATCAGTATTCGTAAAGTTCCGTATCCATTGTGTAAGGTCATGTGGCCTGAAGCACCGCACTAGCCTGCACTCAGCCCACCATTTCTTATTTGCAGTCCCGTGTAGCTGCGCACCTGCCAAGCCACGAAGCTGCCAAGCCGCGATGCTACCAAGCCGCGAAGTTGCGGCTGATTGCAAATGTTGCATCCACATAGCCTCCCACTCGAGACATGTATAAAAGACACCCACTCGTCCCATTTCTTTCATAATTATTCTCATCAGATCATCTCATCTTATCTTCTCATCTTCTTCATTTAGTCATGCAATTCGCCACCTTGTTCCTCATTGCTTCCGCCGTCTTGGCCATGCCTACTGGCGACAGATCCGACAACACCGCTCAGCTCGCCAAGAGGGATGCTGCTCCAGCCGGTACATTCGTTTTTCCAACCGATGACGATGACAATAGACCAAGCTCCAATTTCGTTTTCCCAACCGACAAAAGACCCAGCTCCAACTTTGTTTTCCCAACCGACGACGATGAGACTCCCCAAAACCAACCAACCAAACAAAACCAACCTGCTCAGCAAAACCAACCGGCCAAACAAAACCAACCTGCTCAGCAAAACAACAACCAAAACAACCAGGAGGTCAAGAAGAACCGTTACGAAGGCCAAAAAGACAACAATGGAAAAGATTGTTGGGATTACATGGACTTTGACCTCGTGGACATTCCTGAGGAGTGCATGAAGCCAATTTTCTGTAACTATAACTGGCCTCGTAACAATAGAGCCTGTCCTACGTCCAAGGTGGACATAGACAACTGGACAAAGGATGATGTGGTCAACATTGTCAAGAATCCCAACTGTGTTGGTGAGGCTATTTGCAGACATGAGGACTATTACAACACTCCTCCAAACTGGTAATCGACCATCATTTGTCGATGACTGTACCTTTCATAATCAACAGCATCCATAGCATCAATAGAATCAATAGAATCAATAGAATCAATAGAATCAATAGAATCAATAGAATCAATAGAATCAATAGAATCAATAGAATCAATAGCAAAAAATACAATTCTGTCAAACAATCAGATCTTCTTCAGCTTAGGTTTGTGTAGACACTTCACTAAATGGTATATAGCTTATCCTTGTGGAATCACCTAATGACTTCGGTAAATGGAACATCCTAATGACTTTTCATAATGACTTCTCTCCTTCTCCCTATGCAGTTTGAGAATCAATTAATCAACCAGTTCATTACCTTGAGCTTTGCCACATACCGCTCTGTAATTATAATAAGTTTAAAGCTTTCAAGTAGAGTTGTAACTGGTTCAATATGCTGGTTTGATCTTGTGGAGCAAATTTCCACACCTTATAAAATGGTCAATAGTTTCCCTTAGCAAAGAAAATCATTTAATTTAATTCCACCAACCAATCAATGTGTATCAAGAAATATTAAAGATCAATTAATTAATGATTAATGGAGTCATTGAAGACTGAATCACATTGGTGTATTAATGCTGTAAAAATACCATAGGATTCGCGTCCTTATATACCACGAGCTGCACGTTCGGTGGCAAATGCAAATGCAAATGCAGACACAAACACAAATGCAGTCACAAACACAAACACAAAATAAGTTGCTGCAGATCTGAAACAAGCAAGACATTCTGAGGGGTATATAAAGCAGGTCGCGACCCCTCAAAAGAATGCGCCCCCTTATTCAAAAATTGCAACCATCGCAAAACCCATAACCACTACCCCAAATACAACAAAAAAAGTACCTAAAAAGTACCTGAAAAGATATCAAAACAGACATAACAGATACATTAGTGTACTTCATAGAATCTAGAAAATATGCTGTACTAAGTTGGGTTTAATACTTACACACAACGCATCGATGACTTATTATGAGTTCTTCATAAACACTTCTTAAATGAAGTTGGGGTCAATGACATTGGGGTCATAACAAAATGCAGAATAGATATTTTGTTTGGGTGATAGACCAAGATACAGGTCAAAAAGATGATTCCCTATTTTTTTATAAGACTGGGTCATAGATTAGTGTGGTGTGCGGGTTTATTTGGTGGGAGGGAAGTATGTGCAGGTTTTGATCTGATGGTGTACTGATATGGTGAAGTTCTTGGATTCTTCAAGCTCTTGGATTCTTGAAGCTCAAGATTCTACGAGATGAGGGATTCGGACTCTTGAAGGGTCTTGATTATATGGATACTCTTATTTATGATCGGCGCACCTGATCTGTTGAGTGTACTTGTATCACCAGGTTGACCTCCATATTAGTGCATCAAAATACTAACACCTCTGAGACCTCAATTGCTGTTACTAAACTTCACCATCGGATGTTATTCAAAGTTGAAGCTATTATGGATTAGGGTTCAAATGAAGTTGTTGCACCTGTTCAAGTAAGCTCTCTACAATAACCCTCGAGTTTTAAGGAGTTAGAGTTCGATCTGAATGAAGTGAGAATCGGGGTATTAGGTATTACAGCACAGATCAATCTTTATGGCTATACTTGAATGCATTTTCATATCCACTTTTATTAGTGTTTTTCTGATGTTTTCAATCAGAGACATAGTGGCTTTTGGAGACATGTGGGGGAATCTCTGCGTCGGGCTCAGCATCTCCTCCGAGCACCGAGTCGTTGAATTCAAACGTGCCGGTATACCCTGGGGTCAGATCTAAGGAGATGTTTTGGATGGCAAAACCCAGTGCCAGACTTTGGCCTTCCACAAGCAGTTTCCATGCTGAATGACACTCCAAAATGGTCTGAATGGTCTCTTTTTGGCCTCGGTATGCCCCGTTGAGCGCAAACTTATTGGCAGACTTGCCATCCGGGATCTTATAGTCCCTGAACCATTGTCTGGTGGATTCTAAAAGACCAGGACACTTGACAAATACATCGTGAATATCGAAAACCTCAGAAGCCAATGGGTCCTGCACAGAGACGCAGATAACTTTCCAGTCCAATTCACCATCATCAATCAAGGCCAAAGACCCCAAGATTTTCACTCTATGAACTGATCCCGTGGAGAGTACCTGCAGGCCGATCTCACACACATCTAGCGGGTCTCCATCACCCTTAAGGCCAGGAATATCCAGTTCCTGTGTAGGGTCCTCCCAAGTCTGGGGAAATGCACCATAATTATGGATATAGCCATGATAAGGGAAAAGATTGGAGACAAAGCGAACTTGGCCCTTCTTGACGTCCTGCACAATCGGGTTTCCCGGGAGTTTTGTATTGATTTCCATCTTTGCATTGGTCCAGCGAGGGATTTCCACCACCATGGAAGCTGTTTTGGCATCCAAATCAAGATCCAAAGGAACATCATGGAAATACGACCCAAGCTTATTATTCTGAACAGCATAGTTTCGGTAAGTCAGTGAGTTCTTAGCACCCACAGCGACTGATTGCCAAAGGGCAGCGGGGCCAGACAGGGAATGAGAAGATTCCATTGATTCGCCGTTTGGGGGAGTATAGGGCCGCACCGCCCGAAGGTGGTTTGCAGTAAGGCCCAACCTCCGATTCACAGATCCATAATTGACTGGGCGAGCCATAGTACGGGCTAGGAACATCATGGGTGGGGTAAAGATGGGGGCCCTCGGCACATGCTGATGTGGAGATGCAGGATGGGTTGCGCACGACCTGATCAAGAAATTCCAGAGTCCAAAGGAAACCCAAGTTTAATTAATTGGTACTACCATTACTTTTGAATTTTTAGGGTTGTTGGTGGTACAGTCTATGATGAGTTTACTTTTAGAGACAATATGAAGCCTAGGATATCCGATTCTAATATTGTCTACTACAAATGCCATAATACAGTACTTGATCGTTGTGAAAAGTCAAGAATCGGAGTTCCTTTTCAAACTTTCCAGAAACAATACTTCTAAATTGTTCTGGTGGAGAGCTTTTCTATACCACTATTTCTCTCTCCAACTTATATAAACCATATGGTTCTTCTCTTTGAAGATCCTTCAACGAATACAAGTGTTAAGCATAAAGTTATCTATATTCGTTGATGATTCCTCTAACGAGGAATCTGAGCTATTTATATAGTAATCTGGTAAAATCAAGCGATGAGCTGAGCCGATAAGATGAGATGACTTCAACGGTCTTACAGTGTCCAATGCAAGAGTAGACTGTATTTGGTCAGCAAAAGAAACGAGTAATAAAAGAAACGAGTAATAAAAGAAAAGAGTAATAAAAGAAAAGAGTAATAAAAGAAAAGAGTAATAAAAGAAAAGAGTAATAAAAGAAAAGAGTAATAAAAAGACCGATTACTAAGACTCAGAGGCGAGTAGCTGACTAATCGACTTTCGTAGGCTTTAAATTACCGATGTGTAGTGTGTCTACCCATGGCGTTTCTAACAAACATAGTATAGTATAGTAGAATATAGTTTAGTATAATAAAGTATAGTATAGCATAGTATAGTATAAAGTATAGAGTATAGAGTATAGAGTATAGAGTATAGAGTATAGAGTATAGAGTATGGAGTATTGTATAGTATTGTATGAATTAGTAGAGTATATTATGGTAGAGTATATTATGGTAGAGTATAGTAGGGTATAGTTGTTAGATCCACCATAGTTAGTACCCTATCTATTGAGATATTATGAAACCTGTCTGCCTGATGCAATGGCGATTGTTACTCAGCCTCCTTAGCAGACTTCTACTCCCCTCCATTGTACGGAGTAGCAGAATGAGCTGAGGTGATTAAACCAATGATCGCTAGGGAGTTGTTCCATAGCGATCTCTATTCTTGAAAACACTAAAAAAGCCACTCCGGCTCTTCTATTTGAGAAACCATCAACGAATACAAGTCTAGACGTCATAAAGAATATAACAAACATAGTATGGATTAGTATAGTATAGTATAGTAGAGTAGAGTAGAGTGGAGTAGAGTAGAGTAGAGTAGAGTAGAGTAGAGTAGAGTAGAGTAGAGTAGAGTAGAGTAGAGTAGAGTAGAGTAGAGTAGAGTAGA
>NKZH01002194.1:0-155904 GCA_002370695.1 Metschnikowia matae var. maris
ATCAGAATAAGAGACGACTCTGGGCTAAGTATAGTTTTGATATTATAAGTTCCAGTCGAAGCATTAGTAGACTATAAAGCTTAACAGTTAGCAGTGGTTGCACGAGGGTAGTGCATATAACCCAGACAAACGCGCCCTACCTTCCCATACCGACACCGCTAATACCACCACCACCACATACCACCACCACTAATACCCCAATAATACTTAATCCATAATATCCCCACATATTGTCATCCATAAAACATACATGAACCCGAAATCCATCCTTTGACTTAACTCCTTCGACCTGCATCCTCCGTTCATCTTTTAACCTTCATTCTTCGTCCCACTTCCACTTTACCCGAAATATCCATGGACCAGAAATATTTTGGAAAGGCCAAGGCCGCTGATCTCCGTGCTGAATTGGAACAAGCACGTAAGAAACTGAAACCGCAGCAACGTGTTAAGATCGTGCTCAAGAAAATCATCTCCAATATCATCTTGAACCGCCAAGAACTAGCGGTGTTGATGAGTGAGGTGGTCCGCTTAATGGTGATTGATGATTATGAGATCCGCCGTCTTTGCTGCCATTATATCGTGCACTATGCCGAACTCAACCACTCCAGCTTGGAGGCCCTAGACTTTTTCCGCCGTTTTCTCCTGGACCTGGACCCCATGGTCCGTGCCCTTGCAGTCCGTACCGTGTCATCCATAGCACTCCCCCAATTCGTGGACTTGGCCATGTCCGCCACCAAACCGGCCCTTCAGGATACGAATCCACATGTTCGTACAGCAGCTGCATTTTCCGTGGGCAGAATCTTCAACCATGACCAGAAACGGACCCTCAGCCTCCTGTACATTGAGGCCCTCAATGATTTGCTCTATGATGAAAACCAGACCGTGGTATGTAATGCTTTGGCTGCATTGAACCTGATCACTGAGACGTCGGCGTCACTCAACCTCAAAATCAATAAGGATCATTCCTTGGCCTTGGTGCACAACGTGTCGTTGGCCAATGAATGGCACCAGGTCTATTTGCTCAATGCAGTCATGCTGTATGTACCGGAAAAGAGCATGGATGCCGTGGAAGTGCTTCAGTCTGTCTTGCCATGCTTGCAACATGAAAACCTGGCCGTGGTGCTCAATGCCGTCAAGGTGGTCATGTACCTAGCGAACTATATCGAGACTCCAGATCTTGTGGCACAAGGCCTCCCTAAACGGCTTGGGTCTGTGGTGGTGGCACTTCTCTCCAAACCTCCAGAAATCCAGTTCTTGGTGTTGCGCAATGTCATCTTGCTCCTTCTTGGCCGCAAGTACTTGCTCTCCGTGGACGTACGCCTGTTCTTCTGGAACTTTGATGACCCCATTTATATCAAGGACACTAAGCTTGAGATCATCTACCTTTTAGCCGACGAAACCAATATTGACGTGGTGTTCCGTGAGTTGGAGGAGTATGCCACAGAGGTCGATGTCAAGATGGCTCGTAAAGCCATTCGTGCTTTTGGTAACCTCTCCATCAAGTTGAACGTGGCTGCCACACGGTGTGTGGAGATTCTCTTGGATTTGCTCTCCAACGACATCTCGTACATTGTACATGAGGCAGCAGTGGTGCTCAAGAATATCTTGAGGAAGTACCCTGGCAAGTTTGACTTTGCTATCGAAGCCATTGTCCGGCATTATCGGGTGGTGGAGGAGGCTGATGCCAAGGTAGCCATCACGTGGATGGTGGGACAGTACCCCGATAAGATCCCCAATGTGGACGAGGTGTTGGGCCACTTTGTCAAGTCGTTTGGTGAGGACCCGTTGGAGGTGCAGTATGCACTTTTGAATACCGTGGTCAAGTTCTATGTCAAATACCCCAAGAGAGGCGAGCACTTTGTGTTGACGGTGTTGAAGTGGGCCACAGAAGAGTGCAATAATCCCGACTTGAGGGATCGAGGCTTCTTTTATTGGAGACTCATTTCCCATCCCGAAAACAATGGCACCAATGCAGATTTCCACAGCAAAACAAAGGAGATTGTCATCAACATCGACCCCGATATCACTGCAGATAATGAAAACATCGACCCTGCCATCACTGAGGAGTTGGAGTTAAACATTGGGTCGTTGGCTTCGATTTATTTGAAATCAGTGAAACATGTGTTTCGCTTGGCCAAGAGGAGACAGTTGGTCCCATCGCCGGCACTTCAACCCAGGGCTCGTGAAAACGAAATTGCCCAATTCAATCGGGCCACGGGTGAACCGGTGGAAATGCCAGACCGGGTCATCACTCGCCCCGAAGTGCCGGCTAAACCCATCCACCATAAACCACTTCCGGCAATCAACGAGGGCAAAATCGAGGGCAAAATCGAGGGGAAGCTGATGGCTTCTTCCGAAAGCACCTTGTCCAAGTTATCACGGACAGCATCCAAACTTGGCCGGAAGAAGAGTTTCCGGACCTAATAAACGTAATCTTTTTTTTTTATTCATTCTCTTCTTCATCTATTCTCCATTCCATTCCATTCTCTTTTCTTCACTGTTCATTTTTCGTCTGCGTTCTTCTTGTTCTTCTTCTCTGGGTTCTCCTTCACAATCTGCACGTTTCGAGCAAACTTCACTGGGTTAGCATTGCTGGTAACAGAATCCGTCACAATCTCCGGCATGTTGGGTTCAGGCCCCTCCAACACCGAGTCCAAAAACTCATCGGTGGCCCTGCCCAAGATCACCGCCAAAATAATAAGTGCTGCCGGTTTCGACATCACCATCATATTCTCCTTGCAAAATGTACCGGCCACACACAAGGGACACCCCCATAAACACTCGCAATCGAGGATTCTCTCGAAAGTCGTAATGAGGATTTCGTCAATATACTCAAACGTCTTGCCTGCCATTCCAGATCCGGCCTCTCCACCTTTGGAGTCATGGAAAATGAGTCGAGGTGGTCTTCTCCTTAAGGTTTGTCGTTGTGCAAACTCCTTCTGTGGTGCCTTACACTCGGTAGACAATTCTGAATCTGCTCCATTAGGAACAAACTTGGCATTGGGGTTGGTGGTTGCTCCTCCAGTGATGAAAAGTGGTAGAACGTTCATCACACCATGTTGGGCTGCATGGATTCCACCCGCAGGATTGAGCTTCTTGGTCTTGATGATTTCAAGAGCCTGGCTGGGGATATCGATCCAGAAGCCCTTGGACCGGAGCACCACGGGTGGGTTCTTAACTTCCACGGCCTCCAAGATCTCCCCCTTGCGGTTGACTTTAAAATAGCCAAAAACAATGATGGTGGTTTGGATTTTGCCGTAGAAAACGGGCAAGTCCAGCTTATGGCCCCGCACATGAAGCTGTTTAACCAATTCAATCTCCAAAGGGTCCACATCCGAAAAGTCCCGCTGCTGGGTGGTCCAAGATACCTGTACACGCACCACCTTGGCGTACCGGCCCTCCGGGTTGAACTCCTTCACCAAATAGGGGAATCCCTGGTGGAGGAAAATACCTCCTTCATAAAGTGTGAAGCTGGTCCGCAGCTCCTCCACCTCCTCGATAATGGTATTCTTCTCATGTGTAATGTCCACCACAGCATACATGTTCTGTTCAATGGCTCTCAAGGATACCTTTTCCGAGGGCCACGGCAAGTAGTTTGGGTTAGTATGCCACTCGCCATGGTCATCGATGCAGAGCTTTTCCTTGATAATATCCAGGACTTTTGCACTCATTACATCACTGGATGCAAACCATTGGAGATCTCTTTCCACTTTAAACGGCCATTCGAACGCTGCACATTGTAAATGCTTCGAGAGCACCATCTGGTTCGAAGTACCGTCCAAGAAACCATCAATCATGAGATCCTCATACGACTTTTCACACAACTCTTTTGGGTTGCGAAGGTAATACCGGTCCACGGGCGAGTTTCCACACACCAAAATGGCCAAACTGCCTTTGGACGACTTCCCTCTTCCAGCACGGCCAAACTGTTGGTGCAAGTTCAGCTTCAGAATGGGGAACCCACACGAAATCACCACGTCCAAGTCAGAGAGGTCGATGCCCAACTCGAGGGCATTGGTGGCCACTATGGCCCGGAGATGACCGCTAAACATTTTTTGCTCGATTGCTCGTCGGTCACTCTTGGCATACCCCCCTCTATATGCCATGACATCATGTTCACTGACGGAATTGCCTGCCTGTTCGTTATTCTTGATAAGGAGCTTGACTTCTTTGATGAGAAGCTCGCAAACAGCTCGGATAGGGCAAAACACAATGGCTTTGATTGTAGGTGAGGACGAGAGAAGATGCACGAGGATCTTGGCCAGTTCTCCAATAATGCTTTCTCGGGGAAGAAATGCCGACTGGATCGGTGATTCAAGAGAAAGACTCTTTTCTTCTCCTAACTCCGAAATTTCCTCCTCCAAACTGTTCTCCAAACTCTCTGCATTCCGTTTTCGATCCACCTTGATTTCATTCTTCTGGTTCTCTTCCTTCTGGTTCTCTTCCTTCTGGTTCTCTTCCTTTTTGGTCTCTTTTTTTCGATTGATTTTGAGCACCTTTTGAGGTAAGTCCCGCTGGCCATTCTTATTCATCAAAATCGGAGGCTCCCACACCACCATCTTCTTCTCTGTACTCGGACTCCCATCATCATGAACATGCAAGAGGGCACTGGCTTTGGGGAGGGCACAGAGTGTCCGGAAACTCTTTTCTGGGTTTTCAATAGTGGCTGAACACGATATGTAAATGGGAATGGAATCGTTTAGTGTCAAAATCGCCCGGAGCCGGTTTAGCCGAGCCATCACATACGACATGTGTACACCAAACGTACCCTTGTATACGTGCAACTCATCCAAGATCACGTACTTGAGGCTGTGCAAAAACTCCAGCCAGCCTTTTCCTTGGCCATAGTCATTGGTGCAATTGGGAAGAATCGATGCATGTATGGCATCAGGATTCGTGAATATAATATCGGCTGTATTGCGAATGAACGCCCGGTCTTTTGAAGGCGTATCTCCATCGTAAGTATCCACGTAAATCCGCCGTTTTTGAGGAAGGTAAGATATGAGCTCACGTAAATGTCTCATCTGGTCCTGCGCCAATGCTTTTGTTGGGAAGATAAGCAAAGCTGTAGTGGTTCTTTTCTTGGTATTGATCTCCATATCTGTATCAGCAAGAATGTCGTTCAAAATTGGCAATTGATATATCAATGACTTTCCTGAGCTCGTGGATGTCAGAGCTATCACGTGCTTTTTCTCCGTGATGATGGCCGAGAGTGCCTGTGCTTGATGAAGATATAAGCCTGTATTCTCTGCATCCACGCCTTTGTAGTGCCATAACGCATCGGATAAGTCCCTGTGTATAAGGCCTGGGGCCATGGGTACAACCCGTGCTGCACGTTCTTTGGTAAGAGTGTACATCAGCTTAATCTGGCCCCGAAAAAGCGGTTCCTTTTGAAGCATCTGCACCATCTCGCTTAGCTCTGGTTTTTCGCCTGTGATGGCTGTTGTTTCCTCACTCAATAGCGATGCTGGGTCGGCCAATTTGGGTGGTGTGGGGATTTGGGCCAGACACATTTCAACCAATGACTTCATGGGAGCTCCCTCTTCTGATTCTTCCAGAAACAGAGCCAAAAACGTATCCACACATTCCCGAAACAGGGTGTTTCTAGCCTGGATGATAGCCAAAAGCTGCGGTTGCGAAAGGCTGTCCAATGCCATTTTGTTAGATGTAGAGAAAAAAGGCAGAGGCTCTTTTCCTTTCTCCGACTTGGGCCGTTTGAACCCCTTATTTGCTCCTTTCAATTTGGACCCAATACCTTGTGTACGAACATCACAGAACTCAAAAATAAGTAGCTGCTTCTCTGGTTTTTCGCCTGCAAATTCCCGTGAGGCCACATCGTAAGCATCATCAAGCGTTTTGGGTTGGTTCTGCTCATACCCTTTCAGCCAGGAAAACTTGACTTTCTCCACATGTTCAAGTAGAAGCTGATTCTCATCAAAATAGTCAAACGACACGTCTCCTGCCGGCAAGAGGTGCTTGATGATCTGTAGATCAAGAAGCGTGAGCTCAGGAAGTAATTTGAAGAGCTGGTCCACGGTTGGGATGGTCTGGGGTGAGAATGCCTTGAGGAATGTCACATGGGTATTAATCTTTGTGAACTTCTGATATAGTTCAGTGAAGAAGGACGGCCACGACATGAAGAACCCGAAAGGTTTAATAGGGAGTCACGTGAGGATATGGATCAATAGTCACGTGATAGAATGATGCACATGGGACATTGTATCTGCTATGCGGAGCCATATGATTGATCACGTGCGCCGGGTATATCTGACTCCAGAAAATATCACGCAGCTTGAAGTTGCCACATTTTACCCCACTGATCTCCCCCAACCAAACCACAGTGGTTGATACTCATGAGCCTGGTTATCTCTGCATGACCACTTGAAACCAGGGAGGTAATGACCACTTGAAACCAGGCACAGCTGCACGTGACTCGCACCCGTATTGCAGCAATCATTCTCTCCACCCAGTATATAAACCCCAATTTCCGAAATATTCTGGCCCCACCAAATTAGCAAACTCGAACATTTCGAATCGAAATCCCCCCAAATTTCAAACCAATTTTCATTTTCTCATCTTTTTTTCAAATCCATAAAACAATAACAAACTTTTGACACCATGGGAAAACTCTCTACCATAGCACACAAGCTTGAAAGCCGTGCCATTTCCGGGCTTACCAAGGCAGACGACGCCGTTTCCGATAGAATCACCAAGAAGCAGATCATCCAATCTCGCCTCAACTTTGGTGTCAATTTTGGTAGCACGTTTGTCCGAGAAAAATGGATCTACCCCTCCCAGTTCCCCGATGGCACTGAGACTGAGTTGCAGGCAACCAAGAAAGACTATCAAGCCAACAAGGATGAAGCCAGAAAGAAGTTGGAGAAGCATTGGACTTCGTATGCTTCTGAAGACGACTGGAAGTGGTTGCAAGATCACGGGGTCAATTGCATCCGTCTTCCAATTGGATATTGGAATGTTGACGGAGGCAAGTTCACCAAGGGCACCAAATTCGCTGAAGTCGCCGGTGCGTACCAGAACTCTTGGAAGATCATCAAGTCCCATTACATTGAGCCTGCAAAGAAGTACGGTATTTCCGTGTTGATTGACATGCACGGGTTGCCCGGAGGTGCCAATAGTAACGACCATTCGGGAGAAACATCAGGAGGCAAAGCAGAGTTCTGGCTGTCATCTTCTTACCAAAAATTGGCCGTTGATGCATTGCAATTCATTGCCAAAGATTTGAAGAATTGTGAGAACATTGCAGGAATCCAAATCGTCAACGAGTCGGAGTTTTCTCAAGATGCCAAGGACCAGAAACTGTATTATGCAATGGCATTGAAGGCCATTCGTCTGCAGGACCGTGCCGTTCCCGTGGTATTTTCCGATGGTTGGTGGCCCAATCAGTTTGTAGAATGGGTGCAAAAGGAACAGGGCCTGGACTGTGCAGGTGTAGTTCTTGACCACCATGTTTATCGGACATTCTCCGAAGGTGACAGAAATAAGGACGCTGAAAAAATCATCAATGACTTGAACGGTGACCTCCTCACAAACCTCACTAATGGGGGCGCTGGTGTGGATATTATGGTGGGAGAGTGGTCCAATGTGCTCGATGGAAATACCTGGAAATTGAGCGGTGTGGACCCCAACGATTCCGGAAACCAAAAGCGGGCCGAATTGGTTAAGAAGTTTGCCCAAACGCAAACCCGCTTATTCCGGGAGAGAGCCAGCTACGGCTCGTATTTCTGGACATTCAAGTTCGAGTCTGGAAATGGCGGTGAGTGGGACTTCAAGCAGCAATATGGCACCTTTGAAGCACCGCGCGTTTCTGTTCCAGACGAAAAGAAGTTCAAGGAGATTCTCGACCGTGAGTATAATGCCCACGTGGACTACTGGAAGAAGACCAGTCCTGGGGGCAAATTTGACCACGAGAAGTATAAGGAGGGCTTCAAGACTGCGTGGAGCGATTCGGTTGAATTTGCCAAGGCCAAGGCCCTTATTGGGCGCAAACAGGCCGTGAAACTTGCCAGAAAGCTGCAAAGCATCAAGAGATACGGTAAGCTGGACTTTTTCTGGGAATGGGAACAAGGCTATGATAAAGCAATTGAGCAGTTCGCAAAAAATATCTAGTCTGCTCCAGAAGGTACATTATGGTGTCTTTTCTGTTCTTTTGTCTTTTCTGTTTTTTCTTTTTTCTTTTTTGAAGATTGCAGTAAGAAAGAGTCCTTTGCAATGTTGGGAGGTACGGGCTTTTGCCATAGTGAGAAGGCACGGATCTTTGCCATAGCGAAAAGGCACGGGTGTGGCTCTCGCACCCATGGAAATAAACATGACCAAAGACGGTGGGTGTTCCTGTACCCAGTGCAGCAACTCCCCCAGGCCATTTTTCCTGCAGCAACCCCCTTGTCTTCTGCTGCGAATACACCCACCCAGTCCCAGTAAACAAGGTACTCACCTAGCTCAATAGAACAATAGACACCAAGTACTGAAACAACTCAGTAAACGTTAATAGGCACTAAACCGAACCCCCAAGTATTCTAATCACAATTGTCTCTTTTTTTTATTCTATATGAGTTCTTCTTTAAGACATTGTGATTAGAAATGTTTACGTCTAAACCAGGGCGGAACAAAGGGGGTATTTATAATGGGGAGGCGGGGGACGGCCGCTTTTGTGGGCGTCATGTTTCAGAGGTACATAATGCTTGGAGTTTCAGAAATGCAAGCCCCCTACGTTTCAAAAGTACACATGCTTTGTGTTTCAAAGGTGCATACCCCTGATGATTCGGGTATTTCTATGCTTCCCAATGTGTTCTTGCAGCATACCAAAACGAGCATAACCAGTCCCGTGCGTCTGCACTGTTCCGGCTTCGCACCTCCATATGCGTCACCCCTATTTAAACCCACGCTCGCCACCTTAATCTTATCTACGTATATTATCTGCTAATATTATCTACCGCTCAGAAACTTACGGCCCCAGTTGAATTTTCCCACCTAGAAACCTCTGATAAGGCATTAGACTACTTACACCTCGTTTTATCACTATGCAATTCTCCAGCCTCTTGGCAATTGCCTTGGCGCTTCTCGGCGCCGACGCCAAAACTTTCTCCACCAACTTAAACAAAATCCCTGTGGAGGAGTCTCTCGATGCTGCCCGCTTCGACATGTACACGTCCTCTTTGGCTGATAAGTACATTAGTGCTTTTGGCCAGGCCAACCGCCAGGCCGCAGGCCAACAGGTGGCGCAGATTCCATTCGTGGAAATGGCCTCCAACCACGAGGCACCCTTGACCAACTACTTGAATGCTCAGTACTACACTGAGGTGCAGCTTGGTACGCCAGGTCAGGCATTCAAGGTTATCTTGGATACTGGGCTGTCCAACTTGTGGGTGCCCTCGCAGGAGTGTGGCTCGTTGGCCTGCTTCTTGCACACAAAGTACAACCATGCGTCTTCTTCTACCTACAAGAAGAATGGTACGGAGTTCAAGATTCAATATGGTTCTGGATCCTTGGAGGGATATGTGTCACAAGACCTCTTGACCATGGGTGACTTGGTGATTCCAAACCAGGACTTTGCTGAAGCCACCTCCGAGCCAGGACTTGCCTTTGCCTTTGGCAAGTTCGATGGAATTTTGGGTTTGGCTTATGACACCATTTCCGTCAACCAAATCGTCCCTCCTATTTACAACGCCATCAACCAAGGGCTTTGGGAGAGTCCCCAATTTGGGTTCTACCTCGGAGACACCAACAACGAAGAGAACAATGGAGGTGTGGCCACTTTCGGAGGTTACGACAAGTCCTTGTTCAAGGGAGATCTTATCTGGTTGCCTGTGAGAAGAAAGGCATACTGGGAGGTTAGCTTTGAGGGTATTGGCTTGGGAGACGAGTTTGCCGAATTGACCAGCACGGGTGCTGCCATTGATACCGGAACTTCGTTGATCACTTTGCCTTCGTCTTTGGCCGAGATTATCAACGCCAAGATTGGTGCCACCAAGAGCTGGTCCGGTCAGTACCAAGTGGAGTGTGATACTCGTGAGAACTTGCCCGACTTGACGTTGAACCTTGGCGGTCACAACTTCACCTTGACGCCTTATGACTACATCTTGGAGGTTTCTGGATCATGTATCTCTGCATTCACTCCAATGGATTTCCCCGAGCCAATCGGAGACTTGGCCATTATCGGAGATGCCTTCTTGAGAAAATACTACTCGGTATACGACTTGAAGAAGAACGCCGTGGGTTTGGCTCCTGTCAAGTAATTGCTATGTGATAGCTTACTAAACTAAATATGCTACAAAGTTCTATGAATTCCAAAATTTCTTATTTTCAATGTATTAGTTGTATTACAATTCTTTCTGAATTAAGAATATTAAGAATATTAAGAATATGCCCATGCACTACTATAAATAGGGTTGTAGATTTTTGGAAGTTGTGAGGTTATATATCTTGTGTGCAGGATGTTCCATTAGTAAACCTGCATATAGTCATAAATAGCCAGCCATCTATTTTGCAGACGCATTAGGGATCAATCAAAGTTGGCATGGAAACCACCACTAAATCTGAAACCTCCAGAATTCTGAAACACCTTTGAAACAATCTGAAACAATCTGAAACACCTTTGAAATAATCTGAAACACCCTTGAAATAATCTGAAACAATCAAACTTCTCTCGTCTGTCCAATTTGTCCACCGTCTGTCCACCGTCTGTCCAGTGTCTAATAATCCATCATCCATCATCCATCGTCCATCGTCCATCATCCATCGTCCATCATCCGTCATCCATCGTCTGTCCAATCTGTCTAATCTGTCTAATCTCTTAACTGACTATTATTCAGATCAGCAAAATGAGCCAGCTGTCAAAGGAATGGCGGGATTATATGGCCGAAAGTGGGTCCTCTGAAAGTCCCATTGCCTCCGGTTCCCCCCAGAATTTTCCCCATCAAAATCACCAAAACCAATATCAAAATCACCAGAACCAATATCAAAATCACCAGAACCAATATCAAAATCACCAAAATCATCAAAACCATCATCATAAAAGCTCGGGTCTAGAAGCACCTTTCAATCAGACAATCCCGAATTTCCCGTCCCAAAATAATTCCAGTCAAGATTCAAGTCCCTCTTCAGGATTCAGAAGCTCCCAGATCTTTGCTAGTCCTTCAGGCCCCCCACCAGGAATGAAACCTCATACTCTCAGACTAGACACACAACTCAAGGGAAGAAATTCCAGGCAAAAAGAACCCAAGCGAAGAAATTCCGGGCAGAAAGAACTCAAGGTTTTGGGAGTTCCAGTGCCAAGAGAAAGGAAACTTTTGGGAGAATCAAAAGATCCAAGATCACCAAAATCAGTATCTCAAGAATCAGAATCTCAAGAATCAGAATCTCAAGAATCAACATCATCAGAATTAGGGACTCATTCTGAATGGCTTGAGTCCAAAGGAACAAGGTCTTTGGAATCCAAATCTTCACCTGATCTGCTTATTCATACTGACCATACTGAACTGGATAAACTGATGGAAATCTCACTTCCTTATTATAATATCTCCAATTATAGTCAGCTGGTCAATACGTTCAGTATGTTAGCACAAATGGAGAGTAAGAGTGGAACAAGCCAACTGAATGGGTCCATGTCACGGGACCGGCTAGAAAGGTTAGATCATCTGAATTATCTGGGATCCAATCAATCTATTTCTAGATCTTTCAACCGGTCTTCTCTTAACCAAGTTCCTCCTCGGTTTTCCCAATTCATCTTAAACCAAGCCACGCTTCCTGCACCCAATAGTTCCACTGGCCAATGGGATCACGACGATAGTAGTCAAAATGAACCTATTGGGAAGAAAGAGAATAGGTATGAATTGTCGAAGGCCAATTTATCCAAAACAAAGCTGTCGAAACTGTTTAAACTGACAAAACTGTTCAAACTGACCAAACTGTCCAAACTGACCAAACTGACCAAACTGTCCAAGGTGTATGGACCCAATATCAAGAGCTATGCCAAATTAGATCTGGTTAGAGATATCTCCAACCTGATGGACTCACAAGCCACGATCTTCTCCACCAAACCAGAAGAGTTTAGAGAACCCCCATCTCGTTGGACTGGAAGATCTCTTCGAGCCACATCTCTTCGCCGTAGACTTACTTCCAAAAAGAAGTCGTCTGGTGCTCCTCCTGAATGTACCGTTTCCGATACTGCATCCTCCTTGAAACGGGCAAAAGCTATTCGGTATACTGGAAAAACCCGCCAGATCCGCATGTACATGAGACAATTGTATAACCTGCTCAAGAAACGGTTTGCACAGCTTTTCACCTTTTCTGCTGGTCCTAAAAGAGCCACTTCCACTGTTAAAATGAGACGCCAAAAGAAGTTGGTACGGAAGAACCGGCCTGATCCCAAAAACCCGGGTGTTCGCCGTAATTTGGCCATTTCGGGACCTTTAGAAAATCCAACTTTCACTGGGGCACAAACCTCTTCATTCACAGGAGCCCAAAAAGTCGACCATTTATCCGATGACTTGAAACGTTCTGCTGGTGCAGATATCAATGCCCAAGTTTCTGATCTCACCAATGAACGGCTTGGTAAGTATAACCATTTATCCAATTATCTCGATGAACAACGAGAATTGAATATTCAACAACGCGATTTGGGTCAAATTCATGAACACAAATCCGACGTTCAAGTTCCTAATATTGACCTGACCCCAATCCCAAATCCCCAAGGACAATTGCCAAATCTCCAAGGACAATTACCAAAGACCATTTCGCTGGCCATTCTTTCGGAATCAAGTTCTGCTCCTCCTCCTCCTCCTCATGGGTCTCATGGGTACAAGGTATGTCAGGAACTTCATGGATACTCCAAGACTTCTCAAGAAACAGGACAAGTCCATGTTCAAAAAATAGAATCAGGAAAATCTCATGATTCAGGAAATTCCAATGATCCAGAAAAGTCTCATGATTCAGAACAATCTCTTTTACAGAACACTTGGAAATCGTACCTCTCCAATGTGGTACTGCAGAGAATCCGTTTGAGACAAGAAATCTTTCTTTTCCAGACTCTTCTTGCCAATGAACCCATACCGGAATTCTTTGTTCGTCATTCAGATGATATTGTATCTGATCTTTTGCTGAGACACTCCACTCTTGGAAAGAAACCTGAGGAAGAAACAGAGGTTCCTGAAATGAAGATTGGCAAAGAGGAGATTGCCAAAATAGACAATACCAGGAATTCTAGGAAGGACATTACTGAAACCAACATCCATATGCCTCATTTGCCAAGTACCATTACCCAAAAATCAGATGCTGATAACATCTCTGTTCATACCATGGACAGTGCAATTGATAGTGTCATGAATAGTGGAGCCGATATTCCATCGATTCATAGCACCGAAACTCCATCAGTCATTTCCAATTTTGAAGATGAAAATGTTCTGGAGTTCCAAAAAGTCCTTAATCGTCGGTCCATGCTTGGAGATATGCTCAATTATGACTCGGATGAATTCGATACCGACGATACCTCGGAAATCACCGATACTGATACTGATCTTGCACTGCCTTCGGTATACTCCAGCAATGCTGCTTCCAGCAACCTTCTTTTGGACCGCCAACGCAGTATAGTCGAAAGGTATGGTACTGTTAGCCGAAGACCAGCCATGCCCAAAAGAAGAAACACCGATAAAAGCTCAGTGTACAGCTCCAGCATCCAAGGGTCCACATACCTCATCACTCGGTCTCCTGGAGTAACCAATAATCTCTGTGGACGAACCCAAACATAACCCAACCAATAGAATTCCATTCAAATCTCATTCCAGATTATAATTATCTAGATCCATAATCCATATTTTTTTTTCATCCATAAAATCCATATAGTTTCATAACTTTTTCAATTGACTTCAACATCAAGTTATAGCCAGTTTTGATGTTGGTTTACTTTGAAACCGAAGACTCAAATGAATAATTTGAAGTCGTTAAATCTGTCTGACGTTCTGTCTGACGTTCTGTCTCACTTTCTGTCTGACTTTCGTCTCACTTTCTGTCTGACTTTCGTCTCAGTTCCTGTCTCACTTTCTCTGACACCATTTATTCCTTTTTTGGACAAATTTCCAGTATCCTGTCCAAATTAGTTGTCAAAACCAACACCATACTAATTCCTCAAACCATGAAGATATACAGTGTATGAAACACCGGGCCCCTTTCTCTTTGAAACACTTCCCTTATTAACTCAATCACTCATAGACACAATTCCATGAAATTCCTTTTAATGGAGTTCAATCAAATGTTCATATAGGCTAGACACTGGCTGTGATGTCTTTTCAATGTAATCATTCGGTGTAAAGAATATCATTCAACGTAGACCAAATTGAATGTTATTGAATGCATACCAGTTGACCTCTTCTGATGATGATCACCTGATAAATAAAGCCATTGTTTAGCTTTTTCAGGCATCCCTCTCTCTCTCTCTTGCTGGTCAACTTATCAAATTCTAAACCCCAATTGAAATATATATCTCTGTATCATTTCGTGAGATTCATGTCATTCATCATACCGGGATGATACACCATATTCATTTCAATTGGTGAATACACATTCATACCAATGTCAAACCAATGTCACGCAAATCCTGTAGTAGGTTGCTTATATGTCGAACCCGATCTATCCAAGTCCTTGTAAATCTCCGAATCGTTATTCATCCCTGAATCAGCCATTCTCCTCTTTTCGAAATGATTTCCTTTCTGCAGTATTGCATCTTTATTCACAGTAACCACGAACTGACTGTGAAGATTGAAAAAGGAAAACGTTAAAAGGAAAACTTGAGAAAGACTTTTCAACCATCGTCACCCTGAAATATTTCTGAGTCAAGTAACTCCTTGTAAGTCTCCAAAAAAGTCCTTTCCATTAACTCGCTCAAGTCACATGACCAAAAATGACTCTCAAGAACATCTTCTTTCTTATCAACATTCAATGTAGTAGGGTATATATCATGAACGAACGTCATATGGCCTTTATAAAATCCCACCATCTCATTTGTTTTCAGGATATCAATATAATAGCTTCCTGCATACTTCTTTAATGGCCATAACTTCTTTTCACCAATTTCCATAAAGAGTTATACCTCGTAATACTTATAACTTCCAAAAATGGAGATTTCAAGTCTTCAGGAGAGTTGTATAGATTCTCATACTCTGTTCTCTTTTCGTTTTCAAAGGGTCAAAGATTATTTTTCAATCCACTTAAAATATTGTTTTCAGATAGAATCCAAATGTATCACGACGTCAATAAAAGGTTTCTGAATGTTGGAGAAATAAAGGGTTATCATAAACTTGAGGTAAACTTGAGAAAGGGATTGTATAGATTTTAATATCTCTGTGATAGATTTAAGGTCAGTTCTTCCTTAATCCTGCCTCAATCCTGTCTCAATCCTGTCTCAATCCTGTCTCAATCCTGTCTCAATCCTGTCTCGAAATAAATACCCTGGTCTTAGGACATAATAGACCTAGCACTCGGTCAGACTCTTTAGTGGTCACTCTGTCAGGCTCTTAAATAGTACACACTCAATCTTTAGTAGTAATTCAGTCTTAAGTACTCACTCTCTCTTTAGTAATACTCAGTCAGATTCTTAAATAGTACTCTGTCTTGAGTAGTCACTGTCTCTTTAGTAGTACTCAGCCAGGCTCTTAAATAGTACTCTGTCTTGAGCAATCACTCTGTCTTAAGTAGTCACTTTGTCTTAAGTGGTCACTGTCTCTTTAGTAGTACTTTGCCAGACTCTTTGGTACTCACTCTATCTTAAGTAATCACTCTGTCTTGAGTAGTCGCTGCCGCTTTAGTACTAATTTGTCAGACTGTTGAGTAGTCACTCTGTCAAACTCTTAAGCAGTCACTCAGTCTCAAGTAGTCCATCAGCCTTTAGTTTAGTACTCACTGTCTTCAGTAGTAGTCTGTCTTAAGAAGCCACTGTCTCTTTAGTAGTACTCTGTCGGACTCTTCACTACTCTTTCAGTCTCTAGTACTCTGTCTTCAGTACTCTTTCAGTCTCTAGTACTCTCTCTTTAGTACTCTCTCTTTAGTACTCTCTCTTTAGTACTGATTCAACATCTATACCTTTAATGCTAGTTTTGTCACTCAGTTAATGAATCTCTGAATTTGTGAGTGCTTTCCAACTTCTATTCATTTCTTATTATGGTCTCATTCTAGGGGGGGGGGAGACCTGTTTATATAGTCGTAGCCCCGTGTTTCAGGTTTTGCAGCCACGCGGCCTCATGTACCGCGCATCCTGTCCCACCAACATCTCCTCACTGTACGTCGTGCTTCTATACTAAGTTCGCATGTACATGAATTTACAGCCTATGAACTCGCTTAATGGATCAAAAAAAGATTGCAGCACCACAATTTCACACATGGTCTCCCACTGCATTACTCACTGTGGCCCTAAGTGGCTTAACTAACGTTGATCGGACGGGAAACAGTGGTTTCCACTTGGTATGGCCGCAACCGGTAGTTTTAGCTTCGTGGCCGATAGTTTTAGCTTCGTAGTGGATCACTATCTCTCATATACATTTGTTTACTAAACCTAAGGTGACTACAAAGATTCTTTTTTCAATATTTAACACATTCATCATGATTGAAGATAATATATACAGGAAGACTTAGACCCTAGACGTTTTGACTTTGACTTTGACCTAGATCTAGTTCTTTGGCTCGGAAGACTCCTCGGAGTTGTTGTTCTCGTTGTTCTTGTACAACTTCTCGAAGGCCTTCAACGACTCGTTCTGCAAGTCCTCGGTCTTGGTCTTCAACTCAGAGGCGTCCACCTCCTCACCGGCTTGGGCCTTGACGGCAATCTCTCTCAACGAGGCGATTTGCTCTCTAAGCTTGTCAGCATCGGCCTGGTCGATCTTGTCCTTGAACTCGTTCAAAGAGTTTTCGGTGTCATTACACAATTGGTCAGCTCTGTTGGCGTTCTCGATGGCCTCTCTTCTGGCCTTGTCGGACTCAGCGAACTTCTCAGCGTCTTGCACCATCTTCTCGATCTCGGCATCGGACAATCCAGAAGAACCAGCAACAGTGATAGAAGCATCCTTGTTGGAAGCCTTGTCACGAGCGGAAACCTTGATGATACCATCGGTGTCGATGTCGAAGGAAACCTCGATTTGAGGAACACCCTTAGGTGCAGGTGGGATACCAGACAAGGTGAAGTTACCAATCAACTTGTTGTCTCTGGTCAACTCTCTCTCACCCTGGAACACTCTGATCTCGACGGAGGTTTGTCCTGCAGAGGCCGTGGAGAAGATTTGCGACTTTTTAGCGGGGATGGTGGTGTTTCTGGAGATCAATCTAGCGAACACTCCACCCATGGTCTCGATACCCAAGGACAAAGGAGTGACGTCCAAAAGAACAACGTCCTTGACCTCTCCGGCCAAGATACCACCTTGGATGGCGGCACCCATGGCCACGGCCTCATCGGGGTTGACGGCCTTGGATGGTTCCTTACCGAAGATGGTCTTGACGGTGTCAACCACCTTTGGCATTCTAGACATACCACCAACCAAGATGACCTCGGAGATGTCAGAGGTGTTCAAACCAGCATCCTTTAAGGCCTTCTTACAAGGCTCGACGGTTCTCTTGACCAAAGGCTCGACCAAGGACTCGAATTGAGCTCTGGTGATCTTTTGGTTGATATGCTTTGGGCCAGAAGCATCGGCAGTGATAAAAGGCAAGTTGATCTCGGTGGAGACGGTGGAAGACAATTCAATCTTGGCCTTCTCAGCAGCCTCTCTAATTCTTTGGATGGCCATTCTGTCCTTCTCCAAGTCAATACCAGACTCCTTCTTGAAGGTCTCGACGATGTTTCTAACCACAGCAATGTCAAAGTCCTCACCTCCCAAGTGGGTGTCACCATTGGTGGACTTGACCTCAAACACACCAGCACCAATGTCCAAGACAGAGATATCGAAAGTACCTCCACCCAAGTCAAAGACGGCCACAACTTCACCGTCGTTCTTCTCCAAACCATAAGCCAAAGCAGCAGCCGTTGGTTCGTTGACCACTCTCATGACGTTCAAACCAACAATCTTACCAGCATCTTTAGTGGCTTGTCTTTGAGCATCATTGAAATAAGCAGGACAAGTGACCACAGCATTGTTAACAGGCTTGTTCATGTAAGCCTCAGCAGTCTCCTTCATCTTGTTCAAAACAAAGCCTCCGATTTGAGGAGGAGAGTAAGACTTACCTCTAGCCTCGATCCAAGCATCACCATTCTCGTGCTTGACAATCTTATAAGGCACTTGGCTCAAATCTCTTTGGACCTCCTTATCCTCGAATCTTCTACCAATCAATCTCTTGGTGGCAAAAAGAGTGTTTTCAGGGTTAACCACAGCTTGACGCTTGGCAGGAATACCCACCAACCGTTCACCTTCCTTTGTAAAAGCAACAATGGAAGGAGTGGTTCTTCCACCTTCAGAGTTCTCAATGATCTTAGGCACTTTGCCCTCCATCACAGCAACTGCCGAGTTGGTGGTTCCCAAATCAATACCGATCACGGGACCACTTGGAGCAGACGATTGGAAACGCACGAACCGCTTGGCGGCGTTTTGGCAGTTCTTTTTAGCAGCCAACATTTTCTAAACAGATGAGTGTTTTTTGTTTTGTCTCTTGGGTTGAGTTGGAAGTAGAAGAATTTTGACTGTCCAGCTCCGCGGTATAACTAGTGCTTTTGAAATTTTTCGCGGGGTTACCCGACTGGGTTACGAGAAGGTTCCAGAATCTTCCAATATCCCGTTTGCTCCCCATCCCACTCCTTTTTTTTTTTTAAAGTTAGATAAGGATACTTCCAAGACTTTCTTTTTGGAGAGAAAAATAAAATAGATTTATTGTAAAAAAAAACTATTAGATTATTTTGAACGATACCATTGAATTTGGTTGGTGGTTAGTTATGGTTGTGGGGCACGTGACTTCCCGATGGTTGCGAAAATGTCTCAATGTCCGATGTCCGATGTCCGATGTCGTCCACTGTCCAATGTCGTCCACTGTCCAATGTCGTCCACTGTCCAATTTCCACTGTCTAATGTCGTCCACTGTCCAATTTCCACTGTCTAATTTCCACTGTCCACTGTCCACTGTCCACTGTCCACTGTCCACTGTCTCAACCATGTCGCAGTACTATCCCATTGCTCTGACGTCTTTAATAGACAATGGCACACTGGATCATGAACAAAGCAGAGCAATGAGTAACCGTATGTGTCATTTCTGATCTTCACACCCTTATCCTTTTTATGGTAGTCATATTTATAGTCATTGCACAATATCCTTTGAGTGTATAGAGCCAGTGAAGCACTTCAAAAGTATGTCCATTAAGCCAGTTCCTCTTCCAGTACCTGTTCCAGTTCCTGTTTCAATTTTGAACTTCATGATATTTTCATTCAAATGGAGATTCGTAACTTTGGATTTCCTATTTCAGAAAATCATCACTAGTAACTCATCTCAGTATTATGAGTAGTATTACTATGAGTAGTATTACTATTAGTAGTTTCATAGTTCCAGTAATCCAGTAATCCAGTAATTCAAGTGTAGTGATTAGGGAGACAAAATGTTTGGAACTCGAAGTGATAAATAATCAACAACCCCAGTACTCGAAAAGTTGTTCTTCACCCTCGACCCTCGCCCGCACAGTCTTTCAAACCACAAGGCTCAATATTGTAAATACCAATTTTCATGAGAATTCAAGATTCTAACTTCTTAAATGTGGAGACTGGTTTAAATCATTTGGTAACACACTGTAGTACTGTTAATACTCAGTGACTGTTAGTAAACTCAGTGTTAGTAAACTCAGTGATAGTAAACTCAGTGATAGTAAACTCAGTGATAGTAAACTCAGTGATAGTAAACTCAGTGATAGTAAACTCAGTGATAGTAAGCTCAGTGATAGTAAACTCAGTGACTCTGTTGGGAATGACCATTGGAAGAGGTGGATGTAGGAATACCTTGAACCCGCCATGAAACAGTATGACAACTGTATGAAAACAGTATAAAAACAGTATCAAAACAGTATAAAAACAGTATCAAAACAGTATAAAAACAGTATTCAGGTATTCCCCGAAAGCAATCAATCCATCATGAAAACCTCATATTCTGGGGTGGGTGCAGTTTTGGTGAGCGCAGTTTTGGTGAGCGCGAAACTTTCATTCAAGGTAAACTTGTGACTGGCATCAACTGAGAAGGATAAACCAGGTCGTCCGATAAATCTTAGTGGAGAGACATTGATCTTTGGTGGAGATGGATCTCAATTGTCACCAAATGGCTGGTACAAATTATCAAATAAATGTTTCAGCCTTCGTCTAGCCATTGACAAATAGTGTAGGTATACACTTAAAATAATAAAACCACTATTGAACGACGTCCTATAGGTTCGATACCAAGAAGACAGATTTTTGCAAAAGATTAACTCTCCTTTAAGTATAGCAACATCATCGGTGATTGTCCGCTATAGCAAGTAGCCTTACTGTTAGGCTCTTGTAAGAACATAAATCACATAAATCTGTATTCCTTGATAGATGAAGGTGAATAATCAAAGATTGTCATAATCCAAGAACGTCATAATCCAAGAACATCATAATCCAAGAACGTCATAATCCAAGAACTTCATAATCCGAGAACATCATAATCCAAGAACATCATAATCCAAGAACTTCATAATCCGAGAACTTCATAATCCAAGAACTTCATAATCCAAGAACTTCATAATCCAAGAACTTCATAATCCAAGAACATCATCATCCAAGAACTTCATAATCGGTAGAGAATTGCCAGACCATTCTATAAGTAAGGGTTTAGTAGTCGACCAAAGACTTGAGAGACAGAATTGTCTAAAAACTTCACCATAACCATTTTATGGGTATGGGACGTCCAGATTCATGAGAAACCATTCCTACTTCATCTTTAACCCCAAAAGGAAATCCAAAGCACTTTTCATTTGACCGTTCGCATAATCCAGGGAGTATTTGAGTGGTATGAAGGAGTCACCAAGCTTTACAAAGAAGGCCTGTAGATTGTCCGAAGACAAGGTGACAAGGTGACGATTTGACGATTTGACGATTTGACGATTTGACGATTTGACGATTTGCCGAATTGACAATTTGACAATGTGACTGTATCAATGTGACTGTATCAATGTGACAATGTGTTGCTCTCCCAATCTTTTTCAAACTTAAGGAAAATCTATCTCAATTCAAGTCAAGGAAAATCTATCTCAATTCAAGTCAAGGAAAATCTATCTCAATTCAAGTCAAGGAAAATCTATCTCAATTCAAGTCAAGAAATATTCATCTCAGTTGAAGCCCTTTACACGCCAGGGTTGGGGATGCCGCGGGCCATTTTCAGCGAGGAATTAGCCAAAAAGCACTTCATGCCACTTTAAAACCTTAAGGATCTTCTCTTTGACTATTTGGTTTCTGACAATCACACGGTGTATGAGACCATAGTGTATGAGACCATAGTGTATGAGACCATGGTGTATGAGACCATGAGATATTAGGCCGAAAAACAATGAGTATATTGGAATCACTTCTGTGCAGGGCCGACTCTCATATTTGAAGACCTGAATACATACTCAACAACAACTCTAAAAATTACTTCATTAATCATTTTATTACACTTCTGTAGACCTCACTAGTCATTTTAATAGGGACCAGTAATCGTTTCTGTAGACTTCTGTAGACTTCTGTGGACTTCAGTGGACTTCTGTAGACTTCTGTGACTAGTGACTTTAGTGACTTCAAAGTCTTCAAAGACTTTAGTGACTTCAACTTCTGTGACTTCAACTTTAGTGACTTCATTATCGTTTCAGTGAGATTATCATAGTAGTTCTTTGCCCTCTGTCATGGTCTAAGTACTTACTTCACGCGAGTAACATGTGTAATCGGAATAGGGATTCCACCTAGTAACGAATGCACTTTTTCATTCGGTACAAACTTTGCCAGTGGAAATCTTTCCATTTGAAGTGGGGGAAACCCCTTTGTAAGTGAAAGCCACTGCACCTGAAAACTTGGATGTTGTACTTGAAGTAGGTGACCCTTCAGAATGGAAGATTCGTTTTTTGACCCTTCAGAATGGAAGATTCGTTTTTTGACTCTTTGAATCTCTTAAATCTCTTTAAGTGTCTGTCTTGAATCTCTACTTCAAGTAGGATTCCTTCCTGTTGTAGTCACTGGCCTCTTCGTAAAGTAGAAGAAACACCATTTGAACTAGATAATCCTGCATATAGAATAAGAATACTTTCCTTGCAGGTTCTTAAGCCTTTTTATTCTTGAATCATCACATGTGGAGTCACCTTTTTCATCTTGATCCCTGGATACGGCTTTCAATACTCCCCGATACTTTTATGGCATTGCAATGTTTCGAAGACACCAACATACCGAACCCAGTTGAGTTCGAAAGTCTTATATCACCAAGAATATCACATGAGAAAGCACGACATTTCCAAGGACTAAAGTATCCAAGGACTGATTTTCCAGGGACTAAAGTATCCAAGGACTGATTTTCCAGGGACTAAAGTATCCAAGGACTGATTTTCCAGGGACTAAAGTATCCANAGGACTGATTTTCCAGGGACTAAAGTATCCAAGGACTGATTTTCCAGGGACTAAAGTATCCAAGGACTGATTTTCCAGGGACTAAAGTATCCATTGACTGATTTTCCAGGGACTGAAGGATCCATCGACTTCTCTGTTGAGAGAGAGAGAGAGAGAGATTCGGCAATACTGAGCTCAGAATTAATCATCATATAACGACACTTCTATAACAGCAAACCGCCAGTTCCCTTTTCAGACCCAACCTTTGGTTTTAAAGTCTTCAACTGACTTCCCTGGATATTTATTCTTCCAACACAGTATCTGAAGACCCATCAATCTTTCTTCATCTGATATCTTCATCTGATACTTCATCTGATACTTCATTTGATACTTCATTTGATATATCTTCACCTTTAGACCCCAGTTTCTTTTTGTCCTGGACGGTTTCTGCTACTGTTATCCTGTCAGAGTAAGAACCTATTCTTTGCCCCAGTTCAGAAGTGATATCGAGGTTGAATTCTAATGAATGATTTGCGTAACATTCTTTGAGAAGGGTCTTTGAGAAGGGTCTTTGAGAAGGGTCTGTAGAAAGTGTGTGAAGAACAGCACTCGAAAACATATTGATTGCAATACCAAGCTGTTACACAATACAAACCATTCGGTCAATTCTCTGGATAACAAGGTTGAGTTGGATGCAATCAGCGATACGTCATTGCGTCATTCCGTCATTGGGCATTGTGTCATTGCGTCATTTGCCAGTGAATCAAGCCCAAAGTCTCAAACAACATTCATAGTTTACGCCAACGAAACCCCGAGACCCTCGCCCATATTCTGGAAATCAAAGAAATTGAACTTGGTGATGAACAAAGTTCGTTGGAACCAGAATAAATGACATTGAAAGAATGACAATGAAACAGATCATGCACATGGTCAACTTCCTCAAGGAACTCGGAATAACCACGGTGAACATACCCAGATTTTGAAAGACAATAATGATACCCAGATTTTGGAACACACTAATGATACCCAGATTTTGGAACACACTAATGATACCCAGATTTTGAAAGACAACAATGGAGTGGTATTAACGATAAAAGGAGCCACGGGCCCAACTGATTGGGAAACCATAGTCTGATAATAGACTAAAGGAATCATTGGTTTCAAGATTGATTTGCAGTAATCATTCCTTTTGTTTTGATTTTTTTTTGGGGGGGAGGGGGAGGGGGGGGTTCATGAAAAGTATCATTTCAGTAGCACTAGATTTGTGTAAACGTGTAATGTCCCACTTTGTGAATGTCCCACTTTGTGAATGTCCCACTTTGTGAATGTCCCACTTTGTGAATGTCCCACTTTGTGAATGTCCCACTTTATGAATGTCCCACTTTATGAATGTCCCACTTTGTGAATGTCCCACTTTGTGAATGTCCCACCGCACTATTGGAATTGGGAACTCATCATACATCTCAGTAGTGTCTCAGTAATCTTCATATGCTTGAGTGATAGACTCCTGGATCGATCTATGAGTAGATTTCTGAGTAGACTTTGAATAGACTTCTGATATTCTCCTTAGACTTCTAAGTAGATCTGAGTAGACTATTCTCCTTAGACTTCTAAGTAGACTTTGAAGGAAGCCTCCGAATAGACTTCTGAGTATTCTGAGTATTCTGAACATTCTAAATGAGTAGGTCTCTGAAGACACTTCAGTAATAGGTTTCTGAATAGACTTCCAAAAAGATTTTGAATAGACTTCTGGTTGGAATTCTGGATAGACTTTTGAGTAGACTTCCAAATAGATTTTTGACCATCCTGATGTGTAGACTTCGGATTGAATGAAATTCTGAGTAGATTTCTGGACACTTCTGGACACTTCTGGACACTTCTGGACACTTCTGGACACTTCTGGACACTTCTGGACACTTCTGAGTGCCTTCAGTGATGGACTTTGGAATGAACTTTTGAGTAAACTGCTGAATAGTTTTCGAGTAGACTTCTGGATAGACCTCTTAGCATTCTGGCTAATCTGAGCATTCTCAATAAACTTCTAAGTAGACTTCTGTATGAAATTCTGAGTAGACTTCTGAATAGACTTCTGTATGAAATTCTGAGTACATGTCTCAATATCCTTTAGAGTATTCTGGCTAGATCTCTGAATAGACTTCTGAAGCGCTTCTTGGCACTCTCAGCATTCTGAGTATTCTGAGTAATCACAATACCATGACATGGGAATTTGGTTCAACTATTTGATTTGGAACAACTATTCGTTCCCTTCCTGGGATATGATGACACTACCATACTCCCTTTTTATCACTCCAATCCTTCTCCAGGAACATCAATGTGTCTAGATCTCATCATTTCTCATCTCTGATGATCTCTGATGATCTCTGATGATACTCCATTCTCAACACGTCTCATCACTTCATCTCTGCTGATGCTCTGATCTCAACAAGTCTCATCTCTGATGATCTAAGTCTCATCCCTGCTGATGCTCTATTCTCTGTAGTATCCTTGCTTCAACAACTGCACGAGAATACGAAACACACCGTCAGCCTTGAACTCGCTGGCTCTGTCTGTATATATTTTTTTAATGCAAAGCTTCGGTGATGATATTCACTGATGTAAATATAAACCTTTCCACTTGCTTTTTTTTCTTCATCTAATCTGTTGCATTCATGATATTTCCTCATACCCATAACCGATGGGATTTTCCTGACCAGGTTGTATAGTCTTCTTAATAACTTCAGCAGTGGACTTTAGAAATGGACTTCAGCAATGGACTTCAGCAATGGACTTCAGCAATGGTTTTTTGATTCTGACCATTCTGACAATTCTGACTATTCTGACTATTCTGACTATTCTGAGATTCTGAATAGACTTCTGAGTGTTCTGAGATTCTGAGATTCTGAGTATTCTGAGTATTCTGAGTATTCTGAGTGAACATCTGAATGGTACCTCATTAGACTTCTGAATCGACCTCTGAGTCGACTTCCGAATAGACTTCTTAGAAGAGTTCTAAAGAGATATCTCAGACTCAGAGGGTTCTGAGAGTTTGAGTAGAAGTCTGAGTGGAAATCCCGAAAAACTTCATTAATGAACTTCTGAATGGGCTCGAATTGACAGATCCAAAATCACTGATTTCTAGAAATAGTCACTGCAATAAAAACACCTCAGTAATGGCTCATTCTTTAGGAAGACATTATACCAGTATTGACTGATTCAGTATGACCATTGTCAGAAGGTAAGTATTTGTCAGGACAGCTGATTTGAGATGTTGTATAAATGAACCAGATCTCATTTGGCCTCTTTAAAACGAACCCATTTTTGTATTCCATCTCAGTAACTCTCAGAACCATCTTAGTAACTCTCAGAACCATCTTAGTAACTCTCAGAACCATCTTAGTAATTCTCAGAACCATTTCAGACGATCTTAGAACCATTTCAGACGATCTTAGAACCATTTCAGACGATCTTAGAACCATTTCAGACGATCTTAGAACCATTTCAGACAATCTCAGATCTCAGTAATGACAGGGCTCGGTCATAGACTTTGTGGCCGATCTCAATGGCTGGGAAGAAGTCCAAAGAACACATCAAGAAAATGACCACAGAATACAACCCTTTGAGCAACTGAACGGCTGGGTTTCCCTGGTACAAGTTCAACATAATTATGGACCTGAGTTTCTCGCCAAAAGAAGAGGATCCCACCACGCCGATCAGAACAATCAAGGTTGTGATTTAAGGTATGAATGCCAGTAACACCAAGGGAAGCGGATGCCAGTAACACCAAGGAAATCGGTCTAGATTTGTCCATCGAGAATCGATCATCGATCATCGATCATCGAAGCTTCAATGCAAAGTATGAGCCCAAGACCTTCAAATGACGTCACAGCCACTACTACCAATATGCACCAAGTACTGGCATTGAAGTTGACAATGTGGGGGTCGCAAGTCTTGTTCCACCAATTGCAAGCTCGAGAACCAGAAGATGATGACTAAGCCCACCATGAATAATCCCGAGGATGTGAATGACGTTAACGACAACTTGGTCAAATCAATTTTCAAGGATTGTAACAAGTACAATGGGCCACAAACAAGTCGTGACTATTCCATTATTCCATTATTCCATTATTCCATTCCCAAACCTTCTCTCTGGTTAATCCATTTCCAAGGTTATTGAATAAAAAAATTGTTTCATTAACAACTATGCTTGGACGTTAGGATCGACTTACCCATGTTCATTTACTGTTGACATGAAACCTTTCCCCACTTCAGTCTTCAAAATTCCCATTTGAATATTTGCTAATAGCATCCTGTGAGGCTGATGAACTTGGGGTTTCAATAATGGATCCAGTGTCTTTCCATTCTGTGAACGCTTGTATCTTGTCGGGGTGACATTTCATAGCGTCCTTCCCGATCGTATTTCCAATTTGGTTTCAAATTAACATATGCGTTTTCGTAATGAAGTTCGTAATGAAGTTCGTAATGAAGTTCGTAATGAAGTTCGTCATGAAGTTCGCAATGAAGTTCTTTTCTCTTCGCATCAACGTTCACTAGCTGGATATTTCTTGCGATCTTCCTCCTCCTTTGAGGCGGCTAAAATGTTTTCCTGTGGAAGATATTGGAGCAGTGTGGTTAAACGCCATGTCACGAGGTAAGGTGAATCAATGAGCCCAAGTCATGGTTTAAGGTGCCTTGGGTGAGTCACTGGCATTTGTAGGATCGAAAGATACCTCTGTGGGTAGTGTATCTATCCATAGTAGGTCTAACAATTCTGATACCAAATGGCTTACTCCATGAATAGAGTTCTCACTTCAATAAGGCCAAATTCTAGGAAAGACAATTTCAGGAAAGTCCCAATTGGCTCATTCAAATGATTGACTTCAGTAACTGACTCAATGGCTGATTCAAATAGTTGTTTAGGAATAACTGACTTTGCCCCAAATATGATTCCAAAATGCTTTATTCCAATAGAACCATCATTTTAGAACCACCATGTTAAAACCACCATGTTAAAACCACCATGTTAAAACCACCATGTTAAAACCACCATGTTAAAATCACCATGTTAAAACCACCATAGGCAGAGATTGCGTGTAGATAAAGCTTCTCTATCCGACCTGATCCGATCCGATCCGATTGTAATAATGGCCATTGCAATTGATGGGTCAATAAACTAAACCATTCCGTACCACCGTTCAAATGGACATTTTAGTGGATACTTTTTCGGATCCCACGTTTCTCCCAAAGGTATATAACCTGTTCAGTTCTTCTCTTTTCTTCGAGGATCCACCAACGAACATAGTTCTAATCAGCCATAAATGTATCAAAAGAATATGACTCATCAGTAGGTTATTCAGAAATGCTGATTATGGCAATAGTCTTAAGGATGAAATATTCCATAAACAGACTTTGGATTAACTCATCAGTCTATTTGGAAAGTCAGTAATGCTGGAATTATGATTGTTCTGAGAAGAACTTGTCCATTATAATTCCGACTCACCTTATTAGTTCCTTGTGACTTCAGATATTGAAAGTTGTTAAGATGCAGGTATGGACCATCGGGTACACAGCCCCGATGTCCCACGTGACATCAGCATAATCCCTCGTGACTGCGAACATATGCAGGATTACGCCGAGACGAGGTATAAACTGGCTCCCGAGCACATCCAGTGGCTCGGCGGTCAACTAGGTACGAACTCACTTATTCCAGTGTAACCTGTATACAATAAAAGTATATTTTCGAGATCTAAGTGGTGAAACTTAACAGATTAAGAGTCAAATATTACACCGATTGAGAACGAGGAAGAATGCCAGCCCAAGGACGAGAAGAATATCTACTCCCCGAGCGCGNAAGTTACATAAGTAACTGATCAGTAATAACTGACCCGAACCATCTGTGAAGTGGATAGTTTAAGAACCTGGTCCATTTAGTGGGCTATTTTGACCGTCTTTGAGTAAGACTCGTGACTTCAACACATCATTATTCACCATGATCCCATGAACTCACCATAACCACTCCTAAACCACACCATAACCACACCTTGAACTCACTATGGGTGAACACAATTTTATGTATATTGTTCTTAAAGAACACTTATGACATAAACCTGTCCAATGAATCTGTAATTGCATAAATTGACCAATGAATCTTTAATAGTTTAGATTCCTTACGAATAAACCCGTATACCCGTGAATTCCAGGTGTTTCCCTACCCCCCCCCCCCCCCCCCCCCCCCCCCCTCCTCCCAATCTTTTCCTCTGGTTTCTTCTATTCTTTGTTGTTTGTTGTTGTTGTTGTTTTTTTGCCTCTAGTGCTCCACGCCTCCTGGGATTGCATAGAGTTGACTGCCAATTCCATAATCAACCTCATGGCCAAATGTAACAAAATTGTAAGGAAAGTATACGAGCAGTGTAAGAATGGAAAACAGAAATGAGTTCATTCTGTTCTCCTCTTCTTACTCTTCAGTATATCCTCCGAATGAACTCTTCCAGCAGTCAAAACTTACAGTCAAAAAGGTCGTTTGTTTTGGTTCCCTAGTCAGTTCTCATGATCAAATAGTCAAACGATATCACAATAGTAATCGAGAAAATAGGGTTGTGCAGCCGGTCAAGTGGAACCGGTCAAGCACAATCGGTCAAGCACAACTGGCCAAGAATCCAAGCTTAAAAAAGTATCATTTCAATGAAAAATCATTTGGAAGTTAAAGTTGTGGGTTAGTATTGTGAAGCATGAGCATGACATTCTGGAGCTGAGGCACGGGTGTGGTGACTTTATGGAGTCGAGGGAAGGAGGAGGAGGGGATATGTGTGGAGCAAGCTTCTGGTGGGGAAGTTGATGGATGAGTTATTGGGGCCATGATGTTTTCTTTGTCAATCGCTTGTTTAAATAGGGTCTTTTCCTAAGACAATTCTATGTCCACAATCTTTAACATGTACACGTTTTGGGTGGATTCCTGTTTGACTTCGTCCTTGCCTTTGCCTCATTAATCTTCTTCTGTCCTTCTTTTGCCTCATTAATCTTCTCTGTATAACTTTGCCCTTGTCTTTGCCTTATTAATCTGCTCTGTCGCTTTTTCTTTGCCCTTGGGCTTTGCCTTATTAATCAACTGGGTGCTTTTTTATATGTTGTCTCACTCCAATAAATCACTTGGTAAGTGACCATTCATGACCCAGGTCAATGACTTATCGCCACGGAACTCCTCAATATAATTCATGATCTCCTCCTGTGACTTACCATACTTCTCCATGCCTCTCTCAATAGCATTACACAACTTTTTTCTGCGCTGAAAGCGTTTGGATTCCTTGGACCGAGAGTCGCCTCTCCATTGATGTTTTCCAAAACGCTCATCCATCTCACGTAATGGAGGTTGACCACGGAACCCCTTAGTGAACTCGTCATAGATTTCCTTAACGGTCATGGGGTTATGGAGAAAATCGATTTCCACTTTAGGACGTTTACGGCCTCCGATCTCATTAATATTGACCACCTCAAGCCCAGGCATTGATACAACCGACATTTCCTTTTCATCCTGGCTGAGATCTTGTTCATCATCTTGTTTCGATTGTGATTGTTGAGCATTAGACGAATGTCCAAGTTCTTCTTGCATCTGTTGATTTTGTAATTGTTGATCTTGTAATTGTTGATCCTGTAACTGTTGATCTTGTAACTGTTGATCTAGGATTTGGGGCAGGTTTTCATGGTGGCTATGAATATGATGTTGCAGAATAGCCGGAGATGTTTGGTTCTGTTCGTTCTGGCCCTGGAGTTGTTGATTTTGACCTTGAAGTTGTTGATTTTGACCTTGAAGTTGTTGATTCAGAAGAGAAGAGTTCCGTAACTGCAGGTTTTGGTTTTGGTTCTGGTTTTGGTTCGGATGATGATTTTGGTTCAGGTACTGACTTTGATTTAGCTGGTTTAAGCCCTGTAAATTCCCTCTCAGTAGATTTTGACTCTGTAGATTTTGACTCAGTAGATTCTGTCCCTGTATATTCTGCCCCTGTAGGTTTTGTCCCTGTATATTCTGTCCCTGTATATTCTGAAGCTGACTCTGTAAGCTCTGGAGCTGATTCTGCAACTGGTTCTTCTCCTTATACCTCAACTTGCGAGACTTCTTCTCGGGCTTATTCTGAGCCTGCACGGCCGCTTGAGCCACCTGAGCCACCTGGTGGATCTGACGGTCCATTTCTCCTCCCAACACCCCCAGAGACTGAAGAGACTGAGACTGTAGAGACAGAGGCTGTAGAGACAGCGACTGAAGAGACTGAGACTGGAGAGACTGAGACTGAGACTGAAGAGACGAAATTGAAGAAGGGTCATGCACGGAATCCAGAAGTGAATCATTGACTGAATCATGAGTATCATCCACACCAAACGGATCACTGGTCTGAATCTCCTGAAGCAGAGCCACTATGGAAGATACATCCTTATTATGAAGAAGATCTATTAGGAGCAGCGTTAACTTCTCGATCTTCAGGTTCTGGAAATCAACCACATGACGTAAATATACCATATCCTGAGATACAGACGCCACCTCCAGTTCGATTTTGTGGACGTTCTCCGAGAGCTTAAGTTGCAGTTCTTGGAACGGGAGCATGGCGGCCGGAAGCGAAGGGTTCAGCAGCAGAAACTGTTCGGAGTCGTGCGCTAGAGGTGACATTCGGTGCACTCCTCGGTGAGAGGTGTTGTGAGGAAGGTGCAGGGAGAGAGTCTGATTGGCCGGCACTTGCGTTAGAGGTGAGTCTGCTGAAACAGATTCTCCGCGGGGGGAAGTATTGCTGGACGTCCGGAGTGCATCTAATGGTTCTAGAGGCAGCCCAACAAGCGGCGCGGTTTGCATCCCGTTTGAGTTCATACTGCTTCTGTTTCAATGTGGTGAGATGTTTCAACTGCGTCGCGGGTCACGTGACTACCCCACTATAGTACTGCAGTATAGTGTTTTAACACTGCAGTATAGTGTTTTAACACTATAGTGTTTTAGCACTGTACTGCTATGGTACCATATAGTACTTAGCACTGTAGTGTTTTAGTACTGTAGCACTATAGTAATCGGTATACTATGGTGATGTACCTAGTACGGTTTCTCTCTTGAAACCAAAGATCTGAGATGGGGACATCACCTCTTATAATATTCCACTCGATGCTCCACTCGATGCTCCATTTTTTTAAGACACACAAGCCTTATGGTCCAACAATGATCTGGATATCCCACTCATCTAATGCCTGTACATAATGTCTTATTATGTCTTATAATGTCTCAGGATGCCTCAGGATGCCTCAGGATGCTGTACTATGAAGTACCTTGACTCCGTATACAGTTCCTTTGTTTTTTTTTTTTTCAAAATGATTGAACCCACACTATCCAAATTGAACAAACCAAGCATTCAGAAAGTTTCAAACACCCCTAACAAGTGGCTGTATACAGGATGTCACGGATAGCAAGGAAACCACTTTATGTTTCGTCCCGTTTTGACCCCTTGTGGGGTACTTTAAGACTCTCAAATATAGTAGATTCAGTACTTTTCACAAAACTATTCAAACAATAAACCAAAATGTTTCATACCCCTTGGCACAGATTTGCAAACAAAATGGCGTAATGTTTCACAGATGTTTTCCTTCCTTTGAATTCAATATTCTGAAATCTTAAATCTTAAATCTGGTGGATTAACTTATAAACTTTTTGTATTGTTGGCTTGTTTCATTTTGCCCCCCCCCCCCCCCCCTGGTTTGAATGGTCTTGAAAACCAATGTATGAGGGAATCCTCTAGAATTAACATTTCCAAATAATGAATTCTTCAATAAATGAAAGTTGGTTTGGAAGTCTGGGCGAAAAGGCGTTCGAACCTTTTTGGATTATTGGTTTGAAGAGTTTTGAAAAGCACTGTATGCTAAGGCTTTATTCTCTGTCTCAAGTATTCACCCGCCCAACTCTAGCTATAGTGTCTGATCTATACCC
The DNA here is from genome assembly GCA_002370695.1 of Metschnikowia matae var. maris. Taxonomy (NCBI): domain Eukaryota; kingdom Fungi; phylum Ascomycota; class Pichiomycetes; order Serinales; family Metschnikowiaceae; genus Metschnikowia; species Metschnikowia matae. Next base: position 32,503 of record NKZH01002194.1, read on the forward strand.
CACCCCACTTCTCCAACTAAGGGCGCCAAAATGCTTGCTGAAATGCTTGCTGAAATGCTTGCTGAAATGCTTGCTAAAATGGTCGCCAAAATGGTTGCCAAAAAGGGCTCCACAAAAGAATAGGTCAGGTATTCAGACACTAGATCCACGATATAATTTTCTTGATGGTTAAGTAAGTTTTGGGAATTGGGGTTAGTAATTTCTTAAATCTCTAACACAAACAAAAATCAGGTAAAGGGAAGAGTAAAGAGTAAATTAAATAATGGTAGTTGGTGGACTGGGGATTGATGCGGGTTTTATATATTTACCCTTTTTTTTTTTTTTTTTTTTGCAGCAACTCCCTCACACTCCCTTGTTTCATATGTCTCAGCAAATATGCATCCTTATGCACACAAAAGCGAGGGAAAACTATATAAGAACACGAATCCCCCTCCCCTCCTCCCCTTCCCCCTTTTTTTTACCTTGCCACTTAACCATAAGCTTTTTTTTTTCTTTTGTTCCATAAGGTTTCCGCACTCTGCATGATGATTTAATTTTAAAGCTTAATCTTAAGCTTAAGTCTAAGTTTAAGTTTAAGTCTAAGTTTAAGTTTAAGTTTAAGTTTAAGTTTAAGTTTAAGTTTAAGTTTGATGATTCAATTCCATTCCAAATCAATATCCATGGTGGTCCCTTCATTCTTGAGGTCAGTTGTACTGAGAGATCATTTCGAATTAGTCTTCTTGGAGTCATTAGTATGCAGAAGCAGGATGCAAATGAATAGAATTCATTCTGTCGATTCATTTCTCAAGTCTTTCTCAAGTCATTGGGAATTCACATCAGTGGGTGTCAAACAATGGTGCTATTCACCTTGCCTCGTGACATGGCGTTTAATACCGCCTGCTTCACCCTATTATATGCGGATGATCTTTTGGTAAGTGGTAACAGCTCAAAGTGAGGTTTCGAGGACAAAGAAAATGCTTGGTAGCAGCTTTCAAATGAGGAAATTTAGGACAAACCAAGGAAGTTCTTGGGTTGAACTTTGTGGTGGGAAAGATGGTTGTTGATCAATTCGAGATGAGAACGGAGATTACTGTTCCAAGCGGTATTCCATGTCCACTCTACAGAATCGAAAACTCATGACTCTTCTTTTTTTTGTCTCTCTTTTTTTTGATCTTGACAGAGGTTTCATTTAGAATTTTGAGTGTTTCTATTGATGGAGAAAAAAAATCCTTGTGATGGAACGGAATACCGATCTATAATTGGCAAACTACTCTTTGCTGCAAACATTGGTGGTTGTTTTTTATTCGTTTTGACATTAACTAGCATTGTACTGAAACTTTCCAGATACCTGAAGGATCCGTTGAACAAACATTTTGCTGCTGCCAAAAGGGGGGAAGGGGAAGGTACTTGGCTATCACAAAGGATCTACAGGTTATAAGCCCTATACTGTCTTGAAGCGTATTTCTGATTTGCTATCAAGATAATAATTTGAATCGTATAGTAACGATCAAATTCTTCTAACAAAAATTGGACCCAACAATGCTTCAATCACTATGGGCTTAAGTGACTTAATGAGCTAAATATTGAAAGCCTTGCGCCTTCAAACTGAGATCCACTTTACCTTGGCTATGATCCCTTGAGGTCTTGAGTTTTGTTTGCCTTTTGTTACGCTCACTCCTCATGGCAGCAGTTTAAAACGAGCGATGATTTTGACCCCCTTACTTATTCTCCTTCGGAAGACTTGTTGAGCGGTGGGCACAAGTGGCAGTCTTACAAGTTACTGGACAATATCTTGTGGTTGTTCCCTATCATGGCTGACTCTTTCCAATAAGTGTCTCAGATCTACGAGGCTGTCAAGTTTGACTTTTTGATTTCTTTGGGTCAAATGGAAGGTACCGAGTACACCTTGTCTCCATTAGAGGTCGAGGACTTGATTGTCAACGCCATCAAGAAGGGACATTTGTCTATGACCATTGACCACGAGACCCAGGTTGTTACGTTCAAATCGAACCCATTCGAGGACTCTTTCACTGACTCCTTGTCTTCGAAGTTGCAAGCATCCCCAGCCGAATTGGTCAGATCTCAGTTGTCCAAGTTAGCCTCCACCTTAGCAACCACCTACAAGGTCACTGACCCACAAGCCAGCGCCCGCACTATTTCTTCCACTGTTTCTTCCATTGTTTCTTCCATTGTTTCTTCCATTGTTTCTGCCACTGTTTCTTCCATTCTCCCACTGTTTTCAAACTAAAATGCCATCATTGTTTGTTTGATTTTACTATGATTGAATACTTTTGAAAGACACTCTCACTACACTCATTCATCAATTCTCTCATTACTCTAAATCTAAAACAAGGTCTAAGTCTAAACCTAAATCTAGTTATAAGTCTAAAAGATCCATCCAAAAGCCTTCTCGTAGAACCATTTGATATCCTTAGGGTTACCCTGAGCTTCTCTAACAGCACGGTCCTCTTCATCCTGGGCCCGGAACTTCTCCTCCTCTGCATCCACCACATCTCTATAAGTATTCAAGTCAATCTCATCCACACGGAGAAACCTCGTCTTGTAAATCAACTTATAGGAAATATAAGCAATGAAGAAAACAGGAAGCACAATGTAACCTGTGATGAAAGTCTTATAAGGGAACCCGCCCGAACCCGATAAAAACACCGTATAGTTTTTAATGAGGATAATGAAGATGGTCACGCCAAAGGCAAAGTATGTTCCATAAGGTTGGAAAGGTGAACAGTAAGCAAGATCTTTCTTACGGTCAAACCCTTGAGCTTTCAAAGCCTTCATGAATCTCATGTGGAGTAAAAGAATACATGCCCAGGTGATCAAGCCAGTCAATGAAACCATATTAACAAAGTAAGTAAAGATCTCAGAAGATGATTGGTCAACGGTCATATATGCCAAGCAACAAAAGAGGAATGCAAGTACTATACCATAATAAGGTACACCCATGCGGTTTGTCTTGGCAAAGAATTTGGGAGCATAACCAGCCACAGCAAGCCCATAAATGGTTCTAGAACAAATGTAAAGATCGGAGTTGGCAGCTGACATGACAAAAATCAATATACAGGCATTGACCACATGGTTCAAGCCTCCAATTCGAGCATTAGCAATTGCAATAACAAAAGGGGAAGCTGAGGCAGAAGTACCTTTGCTATTTAAAAGCAATGGATCTTTGGATGAAACACACATTCCCAAAAGTAATACCGATAACACATAGAACACCAAAATCCGGTAAAAGGTCAATTTGATAGCTTTAGGAATAGCCTTTCTTGGTCTTGCACATTCAGCAAAGGTAATTCCCACCAATTCGGAACCAGTGTAAGCAAAAATGGAAGTCACAAGTACCGAAAGGAAAGCCACAAAACGACCTTTGGAACCTTCAATGTTGATATCACGAGATGAATCCAGATAAATATTAAATGCACCAGGGTTACGCCAAAACTGGAACCCATAGCGATGTTTAGTAGGACCTCCACCCAAGGCAATCACAAGTAAAAGGATAATAAGTCCAATACAAGTAAGAACTTTCAAGCAAGATAACCAGAATTCGATTTCTCCGAAAAACTTGACTCCTAAAACATTAACTGCCACTATCACCACTAAGAAAATGGTGATCCATACTCCTGGATTGACCTTATCTGTAGGTACCCAATAGGCCATAACCAAAGAACCTGCCACCAATTGATTGGCAGGAAGTAATAAGTATTTGATCAAGTAAATATATCCACAAGCAAAACCAAGGCCTTCATCCACATATCTAGTAAGGTAACCAGCAAAGCCATCAGCCAAGGGAATAAATGTAGCCACCTCACCCAAAGCACTAAGTACCATAAATACAACAAAACCAATGACGGAATAGGAAACGAAAACACCTCCTGGACCAGCGGATTTTAATGCTGACCCTGTACCAATCAATAAACCCGTACCCAATGCACCACCAATAGCAATCATGGATAAATGACGAGCCTCCAAAGCTTTCTTTAACTCCTGTCCTTTTTCCACTTGCGATTGGAATTGAGGGTTGGACATTTGAACCGAGAGATTATACTCGGCTGTATGACGTGAGAGCACATCATCATACTCGTGGTTTTTCTCTGAATCTGTCATTGAAGGAATGAAGGAAAGACGAGATTGGACCAAGCAAACGAGCGTGCAGTACTAACAGTAGACAGTACTAACAGTAGACAGTACTAACAGTAGACAGTACAACAGTAGACAGTACAACAGTAGTCAGTACAACAGTAGACAGTACAACAGTAGTCAGTACAACAGTAGACAGTACAACAGTAGTCAGTACAACAGTAGTCAGTACAACAGTAGTCAGTACAACAGTAGACAGTACAACAGTAGTCAGTACAACAGTAGTCAGTACTAACAGTAGTAATAGTCAGTAGTAGTGGTACTAACAGTAACAGTAGCAGTACTAATAACAGTGGCTGACAGTAGCAGTAGTAGTAACAGCAGTAGTACTAATAACAGTGGCTGACAGTAGCAGTAGTAGTAACAGCAGTAGTACTAATAACAGTGGTAGTACTAATAACAGAGGAGAGCCAAAAAGTAAAGGACTAGGAGATTAAAAGGTTCGAATAACCAAAAAATGAAATATCAAGAAATCAAACAATCAATCAATCAATCAAGAAGAAAAAAAAAAAAAAAACGGAGCAGTGGGGCTGCGAACCTTAGGCATTATATCATTGGGGTTAAAGAGGGATGATGAAGCGAAGAAAAAAATAATGTAACGATAAATTAAAAAAAAAACAAAATAAAAAAAAAAAAGAGAAAAAAGAGAAAACCGACCCCCAACGCGTGCATGACCCATGCATGATATATGCGCCACTTGCATATACGGCCTCGCGAACCTCGGAATTTCCCCCCGAAAAGCCACTATAATCCTTTATAAATCCTTTATAAATCCTTTATAAATCCTTTATCATCCTTTATATAATTCATTCGCGTCCTGCAGATAACCCCGCACACTGCATGGTCAGTCTTCTCTCCACTTTGCCTAAAATGCCTTGTATCCTTAGAAGGCTGCTCCTCTCGCACCCCTCGTCCCCGTCGTTCCCATCATCCCCCTCGTTCCCATAGTCACCATCCCCCTCGTCACCATCATCCCCCCCTCTTTTAAAGGCCAAGAACCAAGAACTCCCCCCCCTTCCATGATTATGACCTTTAATTTTCAAAACGGGTTGGTATGACTACAACCCTATTATGTTCTTCTCCTCATAACATCCTTACATCTTTCGTATGTTTTGTATGTGCTATCGATCCCATTTCTTTTTGTCGTTCCCTTGCGGCTGGAGTAACAGCCACGGCATTTCGCAAACCCTGGGGAAGATAAGAGTCGCTAAGGACTTTGGTGCAGGTCCACGCCGGGCCCCGGGTTATATACACTTCCCACCCCCATAGCATCGCATTCTACAGATGACTCGCCCAAACTCCCTCAGCCGTATTGACTCCGCAGGCCCACACCACCACACCACCACACACCACACATCGTCACATCGTCACACAGTAATCACACAGTAATCACACAGTAATCACACAGTAATAATCAACTGTCAACCTTAATGCAGTCATTATTATTATCATACTATCACAACTCTAAACCTAGTTCTATTTATATCCACATTGCCATACCTAACACTATTTCAAATAAACTTTGACTTCGACTACACTACACTGTACTACACAGTACTACACTAGTTTACTACACTATACTGTACTATAATGGAGTAGTACATGACACTGTACTACTACCCTATACTGTAGTATACGGAGTAATACATTACACTGTACTAATTTCTCTAACTGTTAACTCTACCCCTAACTGTTAACTCTACTTCTAATGGTAATGGTCGTGTGACTTGTATATTAGTACAGTGGGGTGGGATGGTGTTACTGGGTGAAGTATTAGTGTGGTATGATTATGATTACTGGCTATTACTGTGAGTGATAAAAGTACTGTCTGATTATTGTCTGATTACTGGATGATTATTGTGTGGTGGGGTGTAATTCTGGGTTGCTGGCTTGCTTGGTTAGGTGGAGTTCCGGAAATAGGTGGACTATCTGGTTGTTGGGCCGGAAATGGTTAATGACTGACTGGCGCACTAAATGCTTTGGAGTGCGGTGGAGCGCAGTAAAGCGCAGTAGAGCGCGGTGGAGCGCAGTGGGGGGGAGCGAGGGAATTGCCGGGAGTCGGACCTGCATATACTGCCCTCCTGGTTGAGCAAAAAAAAAAAACTCTCTTATCTTGCGCCAAAAAAAACAAAATGCTTGGCAATGGATATCTAAGGCATTTGCTCTTGGCGCCTGCATTGTGCCCGAGGCCGTCTAAATTGTAACTAGACTTTTGTTAATGCAACCTTTACTATATCGGTACATCAGTACATCCCTTAAAATCGGTACATCCCATTAAATCGGTACATCACCACATCCCGTAACTTCACCTCATTACTATAGTTTTTTTTCAAACTATTCAAACCACACTAACAAATTAAACTAGCCAATAATTTAAAACGTTCATAGGATAATCTTCCAGATTTCAGATTTCTAAAATATTGAATTCTAATGAAAATATCGATGAAAAATTACCCCCATTTTGTTTGAAAATCTGTGCCAAGGAGTACGAACCTTTTTTGACTTATTGGTCTGAATAGTTTTGAAAAGTACTGTAAACCACATCACTAAATCCATCACTTGATTAACCATAATCAGTAACTATAGTCATTCCATTGACTCCAGTGATTACCAAATTTAACCAGTAAATCATATTTTATTAAACATCCAATGACTATACATTTGTTAATCCAATTGATCACATTATAAACCCGTACACCCTCAGTGCTAATTGTTTGTCTGTGATCTATGATTACTTAGTATTACCAGTTAGTTATATTATTCGTTAAGTATCACTGTAGTACAGTGTAGTATTATAGTACAGTGTAGTATTATAGTACAGTGTAGTATTATAGTACAGTGTAGTACACTGCAGTTTTATAGTACAGTATAGTTTTATAGTAAAGTGTAGTACACTGTAGTTTTATAGTACAGTATAGTTTTATAGTAAAGTGGAGTACAGTGTAGTATTATAGTACAATGGAGTACAATATAGTACAGTGTAGTACTGTTAGATCCACCATAGGCAGGGTCCTGGCTATGAAGGTATTATGAAGCCTCTCAGTCCGAATATGGTTACAAAGTTGATACGGCATTTGACCATCAGAGAGGTTGTTGAGAAGCAGCAATCAAAGAACGTGCTAGTAGCCGTTGGCCTTTGAACTAGTAAGCAATTAGTTTCTCCTCCTAGCAAGCAATTGAAGCAAGCAATTGAAGCAAACAATTGAAGCAAACAATTGAAACAAAAATTGGTTGCTGGGGTGAAGGAAGAATGTACTTATTTACTGAAGTAGATGGTCTCTTTCGAACATTCCAGAATGCTTCCCATTGTTCTGGTGAAGAGTTTTTCGGTCACACGTTTCTCTCAAAATTATATAAGCCACTCCGATTCCTCTCTTTGAGGAACCATCAACGAATATAAGATTTTAGGCATGAATGTTGATGTTGAAACCTTTTACAGGCTTCTATTCCTCTACGCCAGGCTGGACTATATAAGGTACAATGGCTCCTTTAGGAAGAACCAGTGGCCAGTGAACATAGATAAAAAGAGTTACTGACATAATGTGAATCTAACTCTACTTTACTATACTGTACTTTACTATACTCTACTTTACTATACTCTACTATTCATCATGCTGTGAATGGGATCGCTATAGACACTGGACTGATATCTGTTAGACCCACCTTGGGTAGTGTACTACCATGGGCAATGTACTTACCATATTAAAAGAACATAACAAGTACTGTGTAGTATTATAGTACTGTAGTACTGTATAGTCTAGTGTAGTATTATAGTACAGTGTTAGTGTTAGTGTAGTATAGTACTGTATTACAGTGTTAGTGTAGTATAGTACTGTATTACAGTGTTAGTGTAGTATAGTACTGTATTACAGTGTTAGTGTAGTACAGTATAGTACAGTGTAGTATTATAGTACAGTGTAGTATTATAGTACAGTGTAGTACACTGCAGTTTGATAGTACATTATAGTACAGTAGTACAGTGTAATACAGTGTTATTCGAAACGATTCAGACCACACTAGCAAAATTCAACAAACCAATAATTCACAAACTTTCGTACCCCTTAGCACATCCTTTCAAAGCTAATAGCGTAATGCTTCACACCAACTTTAATTGGAATCCAATATTCTGAAATCTTAAATCTGGAGGATTGCCTAATATATGTACTACATTTGGGAGTCTTGCAGTACGAAACTGAACTGATATATATTTTATTGTTATCCTATATATATATATATATATACAACAAATTGGGAGGGGCTAAGTAATTAGTACAGTGTTATTCAAAATTAGTCAAACCAATAATTGAATATGGTTCGTAGCTATTCGCACTGACTTTCAAATCAAATCAAATGGCATAAAGGTTCACACCAACGTTCATACATTGAAGAGTTCATACATTGAAGAGTTCATACATTGAAGAGTTCATACATTGAAGAGTTCAATATTTTGATAATATTAAATCTGGAGGTTTGCCTCATATGTACACCAACATTTAGACACCAACATTTAGACACCAACATTTAGACACCAACATTTAGGAATCTTGCAGTACCAATCAAGGGTCAACCAGGGGCGGAACATAAACTGGTTTCCTTGTGTTTCCTTGTTTGGGGGAATATGTGTATTGGTTTGTTTAATTTTGCTAGTGTGGTTTGAATCATTCTGTCCCGTAGGTCTGTAGGTCTGAATCGTTTCGAATAACACTGTATAGTACTGTAGTACACTGTAGTATTATAGTACAGTAGTACAGTATAGTACAGTAGTACAGTATAGTATTATAGTACAGTAGTACAGTATAGTATTATAGTACAGTATACTTCAGTGTAGTACAGTATAGTATTATAGTACAGTAGTACAGTATAGTACAGTGTTAGTGTAGTACAGTATAGTTTTATAGTACAGTTTTTTTTAAAACTATTCAAACTAGAAGCCAACAATTTTGGAACCAGAAATAGCCCAAATAGACAACACAGTCATCAAAAAGTGTCGTATTCTTTCACAGAGTCTTTTGAGCCAAATGACATAACGTTTCAAACACCAAATAAATCAGAATTCAATATTCTGAGATCTTAAACCTGAAGGTTGGTTTGAATATTTGTGACAAACACTGTACACTGTAGTCTAGTGTAGTTTTATAGTACGGTGTAGTACAATATAGTACTGTAGTACAGTGTAGTACATTATAGTATTATAGTATACTGTAGTCTAGTGATACTGTAGTCTAGTGATACTGTAGTCTAGTGATACTGTAGTCTAGTGACACTGTAGTCTAGTGATACTGTAGTCTAGTGATACTGTAGTCTAGTGACACTGTATATACCTGGAGGTAACTTTGTTAGTAATTTTTTGTAGTGGTTTGGGAACTGATTTACTTATGATTTTGTTGGGAGATTGCCTTTTGGGGATCTGCTTTTTTTGCTTGGTGTATCATGGCTTAAGTGCATTGATTAACATTACTAAAACTGGTTTTGATGGTACTAATACTAATGGTACCAATACCACCATAATCTGATACCACTCCTGAGCATACCGATATGTGATTTAATACTAGGGTTTATATTGAGATGTCACTCTTATCTAAACTAGATATCAGTGATTTGGTCTCTCAATTAATACCATCACACATTGCTTTACTTTCTACTGTTCACGTTACTGTTCACGTTACTGTTCATATTACTGTTCACGTTACTATTCACGTTACTGTTCACATTACTGTTCACGTTACTGTTCACGTTACTGTTCACGTTACTGTTCACGTTACTGTTCACGTTACTATTCACGGGTTTACTAATAATCACATCTCCTCATGTCTAGTCCAGTATTCTACTGCTGAAGTCTGAATAGAGTGAACCAACGGATAGGCCTATAACAGGTACATACTGGAAGTTTAGTCTATCATGACCTAAAGACAGCTTTCTCCTGAACTTTTGGAAAACTGACTGACCTTCCTCTTATACTCTATAATGCCACTACTCACTGTGATTTCGACTTTGACTGTGACTGTGACTTTGACTTGACTGTGACTGTGACTGTGACTTTGACTTTGACTTTGACTTTGACTTTGACTTTGACTTTGACTGTGACTGTGACTGTGACTGTGACTTTGACTTTGACTTTGACTTTGACTTGACTGTGACTGTGACTGTGACTTTGACTTTGACTTGACTGTGACTGTGACTGTGACCATTGTCTACGGTTAACCCAGTACACCCAGTACACTTCATCTGTAAATCCATCACTAAATCAGTAAATCCATCAGTAAATCAGTACATCCAATCAGTACAGCCTGAGAAGAATTTGAGAGTGAGATATCGCCGCGTTTCAGAAGCAAAGTTCTCATGCCTGAATAATAACTTGGAACGCCAAAAACCAATTTCATACAAAACAATCAATTGACCTGTGGAAATCTCTTTCGATGAAAACTTCAAGTAGTAACAAAACAATTGAGACTCGTGAACCGTCTGATACCACTCTGGTGATGAACAGTATTCAATGAGCCCGATGAATGAGCACCATGAATGAGCCCGATGAGTGAGCGCCATAAATGAGCGCCATGAATGAGCATCACAACCTTTGAGTACTCATGACTTCTCATTGAGTGACAGTTTAAAGAAAACCCCCGGCCAACCCTCGAGGCCCTAAATCACTGACTTAGTCTATTTAAAAGTAAAGGTAAGTATCAGATTGGTGATGATTTCAGTATCAGATTGATGATCGGGGACTAATTCAAATGCCATGCTGAAGATCAATAAAAATACCAATTTGTGTAGTGAATTGAACTCCGAAAATGAGATCATATGGCTTCTTCATTGGTCTTTAACGTGGTAAATTTCCTTTCGACCTTACAATGTTGGTCTAAAAATATGGACAAGAACAAAGGTTCGGAGCAGAAGAATGACGCAAGGCAAGTTTTGTCATTACAAGAATTGGTAATAGGTAATAACACAAATGGATGTCACCATAGCATTCTTATATGGAGGATTGGAAGAGAAAACCTTTTTGAAGCAACCTAAAGGATTCAATTGGTTGGATTCTAAAGGACTATATCTTCAAGTTGAAAGACTCTATTGGTGGTGTTGGTACACGCCAGGCACCTACACCAGGATAAACCAGCGAAAGTCATCATGAGATCTCTGAAGAAGAGTTGTCGAAACCTCATTTGTCATTAACTCTTAAAGTATTGGACTGAAGGATAATATCATGGAAAAAGGGAACTAGGGCTTTAGCTCAAGGTGGAGACATACCATCGCCTTTAGTGACACATCAGCACTTTTAGACATCAACACTTTTAGACATCAACACTTTTAGAAATCAACACTTTTAGACATCAACACTTTTAAGTTAAACGGGTTTGTTCCAGTCCAAGGTTGAACAGTCGCATTACTAACAGAATACGCAACGGTTTCTGTTGAATCCCTCATACGAACAATTTCATTGGGCATGAAGGAGTATCCACCAGCATTATGGTTAGTCCAATTAATAAAATATACCGTGTTTTTCAAAACTCTTCAAACTAGCACGACAAATTGTTCAAACCAAAACTAGCAAAACTTAAACAAACCAATATCTCATAAGGTAACGTGCCCCTCCTCACAGTCTTTCAAACCAAAAGTTTATAAATTTTCGTACAATTCAATATTTTGAAACTCTGGAAACTTCTGGACGATTGTTTCATATAATGTACTACATTTGGGAGTGTTGTAGTACCAATCATGGGTTAAATCATGGGTTAAATCATGGGTTAAATTATGGGTTAAATAATGGGTTAAATCATGGGTTAAATCAAGGATTCATGGGTTCAATCAAGGGTTCAATCATTAGTTCAATCATGGGTTCAATCATGGGTCATATCGGGACAGAGAAGGAACTGGTAGAATTTCTTTTGGTGGTTAGAAAAAACCATTTTGAGGGGGATAGCGCTCTATTTATATTCTTTGTTCGCAACAACCCCTCATTTGCCCCCACTCTGATTTACAGCCATCATTTTACAGCCATCATTTTACAGCCATCATTTTACAGCCATCCGCGCACCACAATATATAAGAACAGAGACCCTCACCATTGAGACCATTTTTTAACCCACTCCCTACTCCATTCTTAACCCACTCTCTAGCCCATTTTTAACCCACTCCCTACGCCAATATTTATACCATTGTTTAAATCAATAGTTCCCTACTATCACAAAAGCAACGATCATGATATACATACACAAAAACAAATTGCTAGAGTGCAGGAATTGATATCTGAAGATACAGTGCTTTTCAAAACTATTCAAACCAGGTGGCTAAATGTTTGGAGCCAGAACTACCAAAATTAAACATACCAATAACTCAAAAAAGGTTTGTTCTCCTTCACACAGTGTTACAAACCAAATGGTGGAATGTTTCACACTAACTTTCATTAGAGTTCAATATTCTGAGCTCTTAAACCTGGAGACTAGTTTGAATCATTATGAAAAACACTGTATATAGCTGAAGATGTGATTGGGTTGAAGACCTTGTTTGGGGTTATAATATGTGTGATTGGTATGTTTAACTTTGCAACTACTACTGTGGTTTGAACCAATTTCTCTCGGCTCAAAGTACTTTGTCTGGTTTGATAGTTTTGGAAACACTGGATATTCACTCTCGCTAGGCTACTGCCTATACCCAGTCATGCACCAAGCACCCAGACTAGTCCAAGTTGATAGTTCCTTGAAGCGAGGAACGGAAACGGTTTATATAGCCTTGAGAGAACCGTGAAATTGGAAACTTCTCCACCAGAACAGTGGTAAGGATTGTTCTAGAATGTTTGGAAGGACCATCATAGTATACTTCATTCCAAGATGGTCGTGACACGGCATTTTTAGTGGTCATTATTGGAATCGGACATCCTAGGCCTTCATAATGTCTCTATGGGTAGTGTCCATCCTATAGTGGGTCTAACAGAAAGGTCATACAAATATATCTTAAATTTATTAATTTAGATATAAATGATTTAGATTCATTATAATTCTTCCAATACTCAATTTGAATTAAGTGAAGTAAGGACACCAGTCACGAGAAAAGCAGATACAGTGTGTTTTTTTTTTTTGTTTTTGTTTTTTTTTCAAAATCATTCAAACCATCGTCCAGATTTAAGAATCCAGAATATTGAATTCTTCAATGAATGAAAGTTGGTGGTTGAAACATCATGTCATTTGGTTTGAAAGGCTGTGCGAAGGGGTCCGAACCTTTTAATCTTTGCTTTGTTGAATCTTTACTGTGTTGAATCTTTGCTTTGTTGAATCTTTGCTTTGTTGATTTTTGCTACTTCTGGTTCCGAACATAGATGTATCCAATTGGATGAGATTATCGGTTATGTTAAGACTATTGGTTGTGATAAAATTCCCAGTTGAGGGAATGTTATGCTTGGACATATATGGCTTTATCTTCGAGATAAGCATCTGACTACTGACAGGACCTACCAAAGAGCTTAGAGCACTATGTCTCATTCCAGACTATAATTTCAACATTATGATTTCAACACTATGATTTCAAGACGATTATTTCAAGACTATGATGTCAAGACTATGATGATGAGAATCAATGATGCTTGAACTCTATAACCAACAACTTTTTATGAAAACGACTATGATGACTTTCTCAAAAAAACCATTTGTTCTTCAAACTAACCAATCAGTTATTGTTACTCCACCAGAAATAACTAAAAAGTTATTGGGAAACCATTTCTTTATCAAAATTAATGTGATGGTCATGTGACCTTCGTGTGACTTTCATGTGACTTTCATGTGACATTCACGTGACATTCAAAAATCTTCATGACTTCATTACCCTCAAGCCAATTAATAATTACAAAGACAAAAATCTAGATCTATATGTGTTGAAATTTCTGTTGCGGTTTGAAAATACGGGGATTTGGCAAGTGCTGATTTTTAAAGCCCAATTTAAAGGATTTTTAGTTTGGGCCATCTCGGACTTATATGTGCGGAATTAAACAATGAGTCCTCAAATCCAATACAAAATCGTGAATCAAAGAAATCATGGACAACAAAGATCAAAGAAAATCAAACACAATCACACACAATCAAAGAAAATCATACACAAGCATACAAAATCACATACGGTGACAATAATAAATGGCATTGTTTTTTTTATTTTCTGGAATAAAGTGGACCATATCATGCGTGTACTGCACCCAGGCATCAATGTTCTTTTCCCCTAGAACAATAAGATATCGTCTAGGCATAGCCCCCACCGCCAAGACTTTATTTTTTTCTTACTGCTGTTAAAAAAATTAGCATGTACCTAATCAATGTCCTGTTTCTTTTTCAGTGTGTTTTTTTCAAGACTATTCAAACCAGCATTATTTTAAATGAAGGTGATCACGTGGTTGGGATCACGTGGTTGGGATCACGTGGTTTGGGATTACATACTTGAACATACAACTTGAGTAGTTGTTTAGTATGAGTAGTGCTTGATTAATACTTGAGTAGTATCATAACAATTTGCAGTAGTAGTATCCAATAGAATCACTTCACATTTGTTTCCGTGATTTCATGTTTTCAAATAATCCCCTTCCTCTGCCTCGAATAAAAGAACCCGTACACCCCCAGTAAGATCAATCCAGTCTGTCTCCTTCAGTCTGTCCCTCTGGATTCGGTATATAAGCAAATATCAGTAGTAAGAGGTAGTCAAGTCTCTTCTCGTTCCACTTAGTCTGGTTTTGTCTGGTTTTTTCCAGTTCTAGTAGAGTCTAGGTAAGTCTAGTTAAATCTAGTGGAGTCTAAGTTAGTCTAGTGGAGTCTAAGTTAGTCTAGTAGAGTCTAGTTTAGTCTAGTAGAGTCTAGTTTAGTCTAGTTTAGTCTAGTAGAGTCTAGTTTAGTCTAGTTTAGTCTAGTTTAGTCTAGTTTAGTCTAGTAGAGTCTAGAGTCCCATTTAATTATTCATCCAGTCTTGGTATCATTTCAATCCTTTATTAGTCTGTGAATCAGTTTGCAGTGATCACGTGATTGGGGACTCGACTGGTGGTATGTCTTTTTTTTATTAGACGCATAGTATGAGATATCGGTCCGACTTCAAGGCAGAATGTTTCATGAAGCCCAGCTCGGGTCGCCACCAATCTAAGGAATACTTGAAAAGTGGTTGTTTTTTTTTTTTGAATCGAAAATATGGTTCAAATGTGCTGGAAGATATGGAGCTTCAGGTAGCTCATAGTCTGAGGACTTACGCTTGAAAGAAGTAATTGTAATCCACAAGTTCTACCCCTAAGATTTATTTGTGGAATGTCAGAAAAGAGTTCCAATTTAAGATGCTTATACTCTTCTTCTTCCTCTTCTTCCTCTTCCTCTTCTTCCTCTTCTTCTTCTGTTAGCGAGAAAGGTGAACGAGTGATCAGGTAAGATTTGGGTTTGGGTTTGACCACATATGGTGGACACATATGGGGGGTGCCGAGGCAATGGATCCATGAACACTCAAACGTGCTCATGCTACAGACTCTTATCTCTAAGTGACTCTCTAAGTGACTATAAGTGACTATAAGTGACTCTCTAAGTGACTATAAGTGACTATAAGTGACTATAAGTGACTATAAGTGACTATAAGTGACTATAAGTGACTATAAGTGACTATAAGTGACTCTTTTTCCAAATAGCTGTTGTTAGACTTTTGCTTATTTGAGTAGCATTGTACTCACCTGCACTTAGTACAATATTGAAATCCTAAGATTGATGTCCTGGTTGGTCAAAGTGTCCTGACTCATGGATACACATAACACATAACACATAACCCCAAACAAGGAAGACCAGTTCAGTTCAGTCTCGGATTTGTCCTCTTGATTGATACTACAAGTCTCTCAAATCATTTGTAGTAAATGATACACTTCAAATGTAGTGAATGAGACACTTCAAATGTAGTAAATATTACTTCTATACTGGTAGATCCAAGATGGGTGGTATAAAACCCATACAAGTATTTAGTTCACGTGCCCTGTTAATATGAAACCAATGCTACTATACCACCACGACTACCCACCAACAGACTACTTAATGGCGGCCGATTTCTCTTGTTGAAGAATCATAAACGACTATAGTTTCGAGGAGAACATTTAAGTGCTTACAAGATTCTAGCATATACTAAAACTCCTATACTACTCCTATACTACTCCTATACTACTCCTATACTACTCCTATACTACTCCTATACTATTATTATACTACTCCTATACTATTATTATACTACTCCTATACTATTATTATACTACTCCTATACTATTACTCCTATACTTGTTATGTTCTTTTAATACATTAATGCCTAACTTCTTATATTCGTTGATGGTTTTCTCAAAGAGAGGAATCGGAGTGGCTTGTATACCTTTGAGAGAAACGTGTCACCAAAAAGCTCTTCACCAGAACAATGGGAAGCATTATTGTGGAATGTTTGAAAAGGGTCTCTGACTCATGAGTTGTCACAACAACCAAATGACATGTCACGGCATTTTTAGTAGACACTAATAGAATCGGACATCGTAGGCTTCATAATGCATCAATAGATAGTGTTCTACCTATTGTGGATCTAACATATGGTATAGTGGCTTTGATGATATGTTTGTTAGCCTAATGAACAATTAGTTTAGTTTTGACCCATACTTAGACGCAACAGTGAGATACTCAACAGTGAGATTAGGTTGGGTGCTAAAACAAAAAATGCTGCGAAAATATATGGGGGGGATACGCGGTCTTAAGTACCCCAGAGCGGATGCGCATGTTTCACCTTGGTTTCAGGAAATCCCTCAAAGGTTACCCGACACCGCTACTTGAATATATATAAGACCGGCCAGTTCCCCCCTCCCGTTAAACGCATCCATAAGGTTTTTTTTTTTTTCTGTGGCATATTACGACATTGGAATATACGTCTGATATACAAGTTTGTTTAGAAAGAACTCCAGAACCGTGCTCAATCCCGTTAATGCAATATTTACTTTGCAGTGTTCCAGGATTGGGGGGATCCGAAACACATTTTTGCCTAGCTTCTTACATTCTTTGATGGTTCCTCAAGAGAGGAATCGGAGTGGCTTATATACCTTTGAGAGAAACATGTCACCAAAAAAACTCTTCACCAGAGCAATAAGAAGCATTATTCTGGAATGTTCGAAAGAGACCATCTATGCACGAAGTGCTCTGATGGTAAAACGCCGTATCACCTTTGTAACCATATTCGGACTGAGAGGCTTCATAATACCTTCATAGCCAGGGCCCTGTCTATGGTGGATCTAACAATACTAGTATTATACTACTCCTATACTATTATTCCTCTACTGTTATTCCTCTACTGTTATTCCTATACTAGTACTATACTAGTACTATACTATTATTCCTTCACTAGTATTATACGACTTATACTACTGACTCGTACTATACCATTACCATTTTTCTCCTATACTATTGTTACTACTCCCATATCATTATCATTCTTCTCTAATACCATCATTATGCTACTCCTATAACATTATTTCTCTGCTAGTATTATACTACTACATTTATACTACTACTCCTATGCCATTGATATACTATTCCTATGCCATTGTTTCTCTGCTAGTATTATAATTCTCTTATACCATTATTGTACTACTGACTACGACTCTACCATTTATACTACTACTCCTATACTACTACTCCTATACTACTACTACCCCTATACTACTACTCGTATACTATTTTATGCTACTGAATACTACTCCACATTTATACTTCCTAATCATTTATACCACTCTACCCTTACACTACCACCATTCTGCCTTTATCCTACTACTACCCCTATACTAATACTCCTATACCATAATAATACAATTCCCATACCATTATTATACTATTGAATATTGGCTACCCCTATCCTTACCATTATCAAACCACTGACTACTCCTATACTACTTCTCCTTATTATGCTACTGACTACCTCTAAACTTACCATTATCATACTACTGAATACTCTGCCTTCATACTACTACCATACTACTGACTACTACTACCATACTACTGACTACTACTACCATACTACTGACTACTACTACCATACTACTGACTACTACTACCATACTACTACCATACTACTGACTACTACTACCATAGTATGACAGTATACTATATTGACTATTTTGTGTAGTGATAATCAGCTCATAATGCTAACATGGTTTATTTATCTAGAAATGAACTCATGACATGGATCCCTTCATAAATGTTGTCTTCATAAAATATCAAGTAACCTTTGTAATATTTTCCTAGCTGTTATTTATCTGTGTCTGTCAGTGCCTTTTCTTAGTCTGGGAGATCGAAGTACAACAGATCAGTCTAGTAAAAAATAAGCAGGTTAAGGTACTAAATCACTGCTAAATATTTTTTAAATACTATATTGGTGTTGAATTTTACTTCCATCACTAAAAATTCATTGTTTGTTGTTTATTGACTCCCAGAACTAGCACATTATGTGCAGTACTATTGTCTGATGAGAATCAGTCCACGTCCTCAGTAAACATCAGTACCTCTACACTAGTTAATATTGGTGGGTCTGGTGTTGGGAGACATCTTGGTATGTCCTCCCTCAGTTGATATATATTCTGGATACTCTTATAAAATAGCGGGAGCTTGTCCTTTTATATTGGGGTGAGCCTTCACACGACCACAGTCACGTGAGTGACCGCGGTCTCAGGGAAATAGGGAGCCAGGGCTCCTATTTCTCAACATTGTCAATATATATTAGTATTAATGTTTGTCTGTTTAAATCTACATGAGTGAACATCAATTAATGAACACTAATCAATATCAATTAGGACCATAATGAACATTAATGAATATCAATGAATACCAATGAATATCAATGCCAATTGACTACTACCATAGTGACTAGTCTAACTTTTATACTACCACTTCTATAATGTTATACTACTGACTACTTTACCTTTAGACTACCACTTCTATACTGTTATACTATTGATCACCCCACCTTTAGACTAATGAAGACTCTACCATTGCTTGACTACTGACTATCATTTTTAAACTACTGACTACTCCTATACCAATATTAAACTACTGACTATTCTGCTTGTTATAGATACTGGTTATAGATACTGGTTATAGATACTGGTTATAGATACTGGTTATAGATACTGGTTATAGATACTGGTTATAGATACTGCTATAGATACTGCCCTGTGGTTAGTGGTCAACAGCTGTGTTATGTACCGATTAATTCTGTACAGTATATATAACGTATCTGTAGAGACTGTAAGCAGTCGCAGTACAAGAGTCTATAGACTATGTAGAGTAAGAGTCTATAGACTATGTAGAGTATATAGAGTATATGTCTCCTTTTCTCTAGAGCAAGTATATTACACAAAGTATAGAGTATAGATTTAGAGAATGTAGACTGTAGAGTACGTAGAGTATGTAAAGTACGAATATGGAGTATGTAGGCTATATAGAGTATATAGAGTTTATGTCTCTACATTCTCTAGAATAAGTAGATTATATAGTCTATTGAGTATATTGAATATCAAATATACTTACTTATACTACTCCATATACTACTTTATATACTATTCCATATACTACTTTATATACTACTTTATATACTACTTTATATACTACTCCATATACTACTTTATATACTACTTTATATACTACTTTATATACTACTCCATATACTACTCCATATACTATTCCATATACTACTTTATATACTACTCCATATACTATTCCATATACTACTCCATATACTACTTTATATACTACTCCATATACTATTCCATATACTACTTTATATACTACTCCATATACTATTCCATATACTACTTTATATACTACTTTATATAATCCTCAATTGCGATTTCAATAACGCGTGTAGATTTCAAGGGTGCCCCTTGTGGAATAAGTAGATAATATAGTCTATTGAGTATGAGTACGATTTAGAATACGTGAAGTTTGTAGTGTATGTAGAGTAAATAGAGACGGTGATTGTGTAGAGTCTATACATCATGTTTATTATGTTAAGTATAGAGCATGTAAAGTATATAGATGTAAGAGAATGTAGAGTTGGTACACTATCTCTCTTTACTTCTCTAGAATACGTGGATTATGTAGAGTACGAATATGGAATGTAAAATACGTAGTGACGTAGATTATGTAGGTGACCTGAATTATATACAGTATCTATGTCTATATTCTTTAGAATACCTAGACTATAAATAGTGGTAGATTATTCTATAGAAAACGTAGAGTATAGAGTATAGAGTATAGAGTATAGAGAATAGAGTATATAGGGGGATTTAGAATGTTGACTATGTATACTCATACGTATATGTCTCATAAGAAATGACTCTTCTGATGATTCATATCATGAAAAGGTCGTAGTCATCATCATGTCCATGTGTCTATGTGTCCATGTGTCCATGTCTCTATGTGTCCATGTCTCTATGTGTTATGAATCTCCATGTCGCACGCATAAATATACCGAGTATGTAGATTATGTAAAGTATAGATTATGTACAGTATCTATCTCTACATTCTCTAGAGTATATACATTATGTAGACTATGTAAAGTACGAATATAGAGTATATAGAGTATATAGAGAATGTAGAGAATGTAGATTACGTAATCACGTAGATTATATAGACACTGTGACTGTGTAGATTATGTAGAGTACGTAATTAGGTAGAGTATGTGAATATGTAGAGTACATAGAGGATATAGTGAATGTAGTGTACGTAGTTAGGTAGAGTATGTACGCTATTGGTGTCTTCATTCTCTAGGTTAGGTATTATGTAAAGTATAGATTATGTAGAGTATATAGAGAATGTAGGGAATGTAAAGTATTCAGATTACGTAAAGTATGTATAGTATATAGACTATGTAGAGTACGAATATGAAGTATAAAGAGTATATAGACTATGTAGAGTACATAGTTTGGTAGAGTATCTGTCTCTACAATCTCTATATTGTGTCTATTATGTAAAGTATATGGAATGTAAAGTATATGGAGAAGGTAAATTACGTAATTACATAGGGAATGTAGACATTGACCAGTCCATCTCCACATTCTTAAGATACGTAGATACCGCAATTGTGTAGAGTATATAGAGTACATAGAGTACATAGAGTACATAGAGTACATAGAGTATATAGAGTATATAGATTCTACAGAGTGTATTGATTATACAAGTAGATGGGTTTTTTTTACCCGGTGTGTCCATGCTTCCTGAAAACCTCCTATCAACACCGTCGCCATACGTTAGAAACGACCACAGCTTCATGCCTCCTGTACTGCTACCGTCACTCTACCCAAGAAGACACTTTTAAATGTTCATGTTTTAGATTATTCGCTATTTTCTAAACCATCTAAATCTGAATTACGTAGAGTATCAATATTATGTAGAGTATCAATATTATGTAGAGTATCAATATTATGTAGAGTTTTTAAAGTAAGTAGAGACGGTAGAGATTATGATTGTGTAGAGACTGTGATTGTGTAGGGCACGTAGATTCTGTAGACAATGTAGAGCATGAATATGGAGTATGTAGAGTATATAAAGAAAGTAAATTATAGAGTACGAATGTAAATTGTGTATGGTTTTACAATGTATGTAGAGACTGTGACTGACTGTGTGGGTGTAATGGGAGGTCATGGAGTTATGGAGACAACTGATACGGGAATGAAACTACTTGAAAAATAAATTTTCACATCATACTTAGGACTTACGAGAGAATTAGAAATTGAAGCAAAAATACGAGGCTGGAAACTGAGTAAACAATGACTTGCTTTTAATAATAGGGGTATGTGTGTGGTGATTACTTGAATCTTGGCTTTTGGATACCTGGTCAATAATAATGATAATAATGATAATAATGATAATAATGATAATAATAATGATAATAGTAATAGTAATAATAATAGTAGTAATAATGATAATGATAATGATAATGATAATGATAATGATAATGATAATGATAATGATAATAGTAATAATAATAGTAGTAATAATGATAGTAATGATAATGTGAATACCTCCCTCAGTGTGCCGCACACGTGCCCTGCTCAAATGCTCAACTAATTCACCCTCACCCTCACCCTCACTCTCACTCTCACTCTCACTCATCCATAACCTAATAACACATTTGCTTAATTGTGGAATTCCCAACAAAGATAAAATACAATAAAATACAATGAAATGAAATTAAAAAAAAGACGACACCCGGTTTTCGGTTTTCGGTTTACGGTTTACGGGAGGACTATATACAGGAATAGCTTTATGATCCCCATTGAGCCCATTGAGCCCATTGAGCCCATTGAGCCCATTGAGACGGGTGACTTACTCTGTAAAATTTTATTTTTTTAAGTTTGTTTTTGGTTTCTTTTTTTATTATGTTTTTGGTTTTTGGTTTTTAATAATGAATAAAATGTGATCCTGCATATAACCTCACCATGGTGTGCATATAAAGATATCGGGACTGTACACAAGCCCCGGATCTAATTTATTATGTGCCCCACAATTCCCCCTTACGAGCTCCCCCCGGAATTCCCTCATTAGAGTCCTTTAAAAAAGTATTATAACTACTCATTCATAATATCAATGTAAATAACAACATTTACCCGACCAATAAAATGAAACGGCCAAAATTCCTCGAAGAATCCACGAAAACAATATTATATACAGATTCAAATATGCATGGCGTGTATATAAACTCCTCCTCGCGTTGGCTTATATGCAGTTTCCTAATAGTATAGGTTAAAATTTTTTTTTCATGCCCTAGTAATACTCTAAACATGTCTATGATTCTGCATGCACATTGTCTTTTCTGTTAATAATGTTAATGTAAGTTAATAATGAAATAAAAAAAAAAAAACAGTGTCGTCATGCCCTTTACTCGCGTACCAAAACAGACTTCCTCTTCCCCCGCCCCCAAATTCTCCCCCCCCCCCCAAATTCTTCCCCCATTTCTTTCCCCCCGATTCATTTCCCCGATTCATTTCCCCGATTCTTTCCCCCTTTTTTTTCCCCGAATTCATTTCCCCCAAATTCTTTTCCCCGGATGGAAATTGTTCCCGAGGATCCAAAAGTCTTTTCCCCAATGCAGTACCAAGAGAATTTCTCCAGTACCCCCACCATTCCGTTTCTCTGATTGGCCACTCTCTCCCTCTCTCTCTCTCTCTCTCTCGGTCATGTGAGTCAAATCACATGGACCCCCTCCCTCACTTCCCATCCTCAGGCCACCCTCAGGCCACCCATCACTTTCATAGATCACATTTCATAGATCACATTTCATAGATCACGTATCGTATCACGTATCGTATCATATATCACATGGTAAAAGCTAAAGCCACGATTAGGAAATGCCCAAATTTTCGAAGACCCAGAATCATTAGCGTAGGATTCTTTGAACCCTCATTATGGACCCTCATTATGAACCCTCATTATGGACCCTCATTTAAACCTTATTTCGGCTTAATTGACGTTAAGGTTTCCAGCACCAGAGTCATCAGTCCGAGTCACCCAATCCATGCAAGTCATGAATATCCGAGTCACCATCACAAATAAATCCAATCGGTTCAATAACCCAAAGTATTTGATCATTTGAAAGAGATCAAAAACAACCAAAAATCAATCAGAAATCAATCAGAGATCAACCAAAGATCAACCAAAGATCAACCAAAGATCAACCATAAAACACCCAAAAAACAATCAAAAATCAATCAAAAATCAATCAAAAAACACCCAAAAATCACCCAAAAATCAATCAGAAAACAACCAAAAATCACCCAAAAATCAATAGGGGTTCACTCTTTTTCATGAAACTTCGGTTTTTCTCGGACCAATGGAAGTCACACAATGACAAGCGGAACCCAAAGAGTCTGGACGCTCGAGAGTCACGAGCCCTAGCATTCAGGCACCATGAAATTGGCACCGCACACTAACACCGCACACCGACACTGCACATCAACAATGCACACCGACACCACGAAATTGGCACCTTATACCAGCCCCACAATATCAGGCACCATGATACCGGCACACAAGATTAGGACGTGCACGCCCGAGGATAAATACTCGCACCTTGTTTTTCGAAGAACCGCATCAATCAGACCAAGAAAAAAAAAACAAAAAAAATCACTCCTTTCTTCGCATGGTGCCAAAGACCCTGTTGCATGATCCAAATAAGGATTTAATAAGCGAGGGAGACATATGGCCAAAAAACAAAAGCCAAAACTGAAAACAAGAACAAAAAACAAGAACAAAAAACAAGAACAAAAAACAAAAAACAAAAAACAGGACCAAAAACAAAAAACAGGACCAAAACCAAAACCAAACGCAAAACCAAACGCAAAACCAAAACCAAAACCAAAACCAAACGCAAAACCAAAACCAAAACTAAAACCAAACGCAAAACCAAACGCAAAACGCAAAATCAAAACGCAAAATCAAAACCAAAAAAAAAAATGAAAGAAAGGAAATTCTAAGAATCCGTCCCTTTTGCTTTGTATGTGAGCCCTGTTCTCTGCCGTTGATAAGGCATGACTTCTCGGTGCTCACCCACATGCACAACGCCGCTTATCTTGCATCCCGCGCCCACTTCTTAGCGCACCCCACCCACTAGGGCCATCTATATATATATATATCTATATCAGAGAGAGAGATAGATAGATATATATAGCACATTCTCCTCCATGAGTTCAAGGGTCCCAAGGTGTTTTCCCCCTTTCTTCCTCCTCCCCAACCTCCTCAACCTCCTCCCCTTCACCATCATTACCATCATCACCATCATTACCATCCCAGTCCCTTCTTTCAACCATGTCTAATAGCTCGCTCAAGGAAAAGCAGCTGTTCAAGGTAGACGTGGAGCAGTTGGCTCTGCCCAACCGCAGGTTCATTGCATCCAATGCAGATGATTTCGATGATTGCTTCGATGCCGATAAATATGGTTCCACCAAACGGAAGTTGCTGACTCGGCACGTGTCGTTGATGATCATTGGCCAGAGTATCGGTACGGGTCTTTATGTGGGCTTAAAGGTTCCGTTGATGACCTCGGGCTCACTTGCTCTCTTCATTGGCTTCCTGATCTATGCTGTGACCATGGTGTATCCTTTGATGTTGGCCGTCGGTGAGATGTGTACCTACCTACCCATCAAGGGTTCGTTTCTCCACTTTGCTGCGCGTTGGCTCGACCCCGCCATGGGCTTTGCCATTACCATCATTTACCTCTACACCTCTCTCATGTTCATCTGTGTGGATGTGGTGGGTTTTGCTGCGGTCATCACTTATTGGACGGATTCGTCGTCGGCCATCTTCATAGCCATATGCATCTTGTCCATATTGTTTTTCAATGTCTTTGGCGTCAATTGGTATGGCGAGATCGAGTTCTTCTCATCCATCTTAAAGGTCATCTTGATTGTAGGCTTGATATGCTTCTCTCTCGTGGCCATGTGTGGAGGTGCTCCCAATAGAGACGCTTATGGCTTTCGTCACTGGTCTGAGGGTGGCCTCTTCAAGGAATACTTGGTCGCCGGCAACACTGGAAAGTTCTTGAGTGTGTGCAAAGTCATGATCTATGCTGCCTTTGCCTGTGGTGGAGCAGATATGCTTGGTATGATTGCCGGTGAAGTGACTCAACCTAGAAAAAATATCCCTTTGGCCGCCAAGAGAACGTATATCCGAGTATACCTCTTCTATATCGGTGGAATTTTCTTCATGAACACGTTGTGTGCATCCAATAACCCTGTTTTGGTGGCCTCTGCCGAATTATCCGGTGCTGCCTCTTCTCCTTGGGTCATTGGCATCAAGTCCGTAGGTGTACATGGTTTGGATTCGTTGGTCAATGCAGTGGTGATGATTTCTTCTTGGTCCTGTGGAAATGCTTTCACCTATGGAGCTGCTAGAAGTGCATACTCTGCAGCTTTGGCAGGGTACTTACCCCGGATTTTTTCCAAGTGCTTGAAAAATGGATGCCCAATTGTGGCTGTGGGCTTCTCCATGCTCATCTCTTGCCTTTCGTTCTTGAGTGTGTCCAAGAAAGGTAACATGGCATTCAACTGGTTCGTCAACCTCGCCACCACCGGAATCTTATGCACATATGTGATCATCTGGATGTGCTACTTCAAGTTCAAGAGGGCCGTCAAGGTGCAGAACTCGGACCAACAGGACGACAAGTTCTATAAGATCCCCAAGTACTTGACTCCATGGGCCTGCTATTGGGGTTTCTTCTTAAACATCATCGTACTTGTGTTCAATGGCTTCTGGGTATTTTTCCCTGGTAACTTGAACGTAGCCAACTTGTTCACCTCGTATTTTGCGCCCATTTTCTGCATCATGCTTTATTTCGGCTGGAAGATCTATAGGAAAACCCATTGGAGATCGGATATGGAGGCCGATATCACCACCGGAAAAGATGAGATCGATGAAGAGGAGGCCATCGAGCTAGCTGAAATAGAGGCCAATCCCCGCAGGCTGGGGAAGCTATGGGCCGTGCTTTATAAGCTCAATGATGTCCTTCTCGGCTAGGCAAACCCATCTCCCATTTCTTCATAATGTATTTTCCAATATCATAATAAACTTTTCGTTCTATCACATCTCCAGTAGCTTTTAATTGGTTCACTGGAAGTAGACTGGGATGGGGGGGCCTTTTCACGCTAATGGTCATCAACGGAAAGTTCCATATATGGCAGTTTCCTGCATCTTAGATTCCCCTGCCATTTATCAATTATTCAATTGGTCAATTGGTCAATTTGTCAATTCGTCAATTCGTCAATTCGTCAATTTGTCAATTCGTCAATTTGTCAATTCGTCAATTCATCAATTCGTCACAGCTGAATTCCTTGATTTCTTTTTTTTTTAATTTGCTTTCCAGTTTCCCATTCCGTTGCTTATATTGTATCCAAGAGTAGATCCATTCCAAAATTCCTTTCTGATTTTTTTCCTTCCGTTTTCTTGTTGTCTTTTTTCTTTCCGTTCCTCTCGTTTCGTCTCTTAACTCCTTTCCAAACTCCTTCTCTAATTCTTTCCTAATTCCTCAATTCCTCTGTCTTCCTTCGTATATTCTCACATTCTTCCATTCCGCTTGTTAATTTGTTAATTTCCCTTTTCGAATTCTTCTTTCCGTTTCTTCGTTCTCGGGATCTTGAAATTTCCAATTTGCAAATAACACACTTTCATCAAAAAGGTTCCCCACCTTCCCGAAACCAATGAGACTCCAGGGGGGGAGGGGGGGAGGCAATAGATGGTTATCGGCTAATCCACGTGATTTCATCCCATCACCCTTGATACCATTGATATCCTGCACACACACCACCATGGCTTTTGGAGGGGTGCCTGCATCCAACACATGACGCTTCCGATGAGCCTTTTCTCCATCCTCCTCAGATGTCTTCCACTAGCGATGCCCACTTAGTCAATGGGACTTCTCTAGATATGGAGTTGCTCAGTTTGGGCAAAAATATTGAAGGTTCCAGTTTTCGTGCATCCAATAGCACTCAAAAAGATTCTCCCTCTTCCGATACACAAGACCTCTTGGAAAGCCTAAGCAGTTATTTCGAGGTCGGTACCACCAAGTACGGAGGCCGTGGGTGTTTTGCCCTAGCGGATATACCGTCTGAAACGGTTCTTCTCCGAGCCCGTCAGCCGGTTGGAAGTGCAGTGGTCCGGCCATTTCGGAAAGAGGTCTGCACATGGTGTTTCCAGTATCATGATGGGAAAACCCTCAAGTTCCGCATCGACGGCAAGGTATACTTCTGTTCCCAGAAATGTTTGGATGCTTTCGGAGAATACGATCCGGAATCCGTACTCTCAACTTCACTCTGTGCCCTCGAAACCTTGTACTTGCAGTGTGAAGGAGACGATGATTATCCAGAAGATACCTCCAACTTAGAACTGGAATGGGCAGCTGTGGCTGAGTGGGAAAAAAAGGTTTTCTCCATGAAGGCTTCCAAACGAAGGAATTTGTACCCAAAGGTGAACAAGGACGATTATGGCGAGATCCGCTATGTTCTTGGAGTGCTTTATACACAGTATAAAACGTCACATTCTCGAAGTCAAGACTCAGAACCATCAGAGACTCTGCAATCAGAGACTCTGCAATCAGAGGTTTTTGAAGAGCAGCTTTTCCAACTTCTTCAATCTTCCGAGCAGGAAAAAGTCCAGAAATACCCGTACCTTGGGCGTTCATATATCAATATCTATAAGCTCGTGCGCCTAGCCAGTGCCCCACAATTGGTACGCTATGTCAACACACAGAACATACGAGACATCATTGGCCGCAACCTTACTAATGCCTTTGGAATATGGTCTCCAACCACGCAACCCGGAGAAGAGCGGGAGTTCTTTGGGTTTGGCGTCTATCCTCTGGGCTCTTTTTTCAACCACTCATGTGCTCCCAATGTGGAGAAAACCCGGACGGGTGCCAGCTATGAGTTCCGAACAAGCTGTGCAGTTCTGAAAGGAGACGAGTTGTGTATCAGCTATGGAGTTAGTGATGAAGATGTTGTTGAAAGAAGGAAGGTGTTATCGGAGTGGTTCTTCTGTTGTGGCTGTCTGCGGTGCATGCAAGAAGCATCAGCTTAATAAGGGAAAAGGAAAGAACTCAGAAACACATATATGGATATAAATATATAAATGGATATATATATGTTCATTTTCTGGAGTGGTTCCCCGAAATTCCGTTCAAGATCCCAGAATTCCGTTGAACCCCGCTAAAATTCCGTTTTTGTCCATTTCGTCCATTTCGTCCAATTTGCATTATATATAGATAAACTGGCTTAAACCCATGTCTGCATAGAGTGGTCTTGATAAGTAATTAATTCCTTAAATCACCCCTTTTTAACGTGTATCACATAATAGTAGAGTATAGAGTCTATTCAAAAAGTAGCTGTAAATAATTAGGGTGGGGAGAGAGTGCGCATATTTATATGCGGATGCGACTCGACTTGGCTGCAAAACTGCTCAAGCCCCTGAACCCCACTTTCAAATACTATATAAACAGTGGATCCGCGAACTCAAAACTTGCAGCCTTATTCTTTTTGATTAGTTACATCTAAAGCTTTTCCTATGACTCAGTCATGTATGACGCATTCGTGATTAATACTACTGTCTTTCATGAATACACTACACTATAGCCATTGATGTGGTTGTAAGAGACAAGCACTGAACTTTCTATTCCTGGACTTTTTATGTCATTAGATTATTGCTTAAGCAAACCACTTGAATCACTGAGTCATTGGAATATTTTTTATTGGTACTAGGTAATGAATTATGGTTTTGAATATGTGTCATTGGTATTGGATACTGGATACTGGATACTGGATACTGGATACTAGATACGATATTGAAGATGTGATAGTGGGTATTTTACAATGGTTTTGAACGCTGGATACTGAATACTGAATATCAGATATTAGATATTAGTATTGTCTATTGAATATTGGATATGTGATATTGGATACTGGTATTGGATACTGCAAAGATACTGACTATGTGATATTGGTATTGGAAATTAGATCTATGGTATTGGATCTATGGTATTGGATCTGTGGTATTGGATCTGTGGTATTGGATCTGTGGTATTGGATACGTTATATTGATATTGAATACTGGATACTGGTTTCCGGGATTGTCTATTGGTATTGGATACTGGATACTGGACACTGAAAAGATACTGGATAGAATATGTGAAAATGAACATGTGATATGGATTTTGGATCATGATTTGTTCAATATATGAATCACTGAATAATGAGGTTTTTGCATAACTGGTTGGTTGGTTCATGAGATTACTGGAATCCTCAAAGCACCTAACAATTGAATGATTGATTATTGAATCCTTTGATGTATTGAATGATGGTATTTGTGGATATTGGAATATTGAATATTGATTTGTATCACCAAACTATTGGATGGTGTATCTATAAAATCATTTGGTCTATCAAGCTATTGGATTATTGATTATTGTTGATTGATGATTGATTATTGTTAATTGTTGATTGTTAATTGTTGATTGTTAATTGTTGATTGTTAATTGTTGATTGTTGATTGTTGATTGTTGATTATTGATTATTGATTGTTGATTGAATCAACACTGGTGGACTATTCAATTGAAGCTTTTTAGTGGCCCTGGGTTGGATCGAAAGGACCATATACCTGCTTAAACTGCTCACACTCTTGGGTTTCTTGTGCCTGGGACTGTCTACATCTATCCCACTTGATTCTTTTTGGCATCCTCAACAATATGGCCATGACTCTTCTGGGCAATTGCAAATCCACGGGTCCGTCTAGGGCTGAACCTAGCAGAAGTTCTTTGTTGCTGATATAGATGGAGAATCGAAGACTATCTCCTTCATACAGTTTGTCCTGGTCCTGATTGAAAAGCAACTCGCTGTTTCTAGGGAAATTGTCATTGTGGTATTGGACCTTCTCGTCCAAAACCATTTTGAAGTCTGCAGCATCCGGGCCCAAAACACCTCTTAGAACAGGAATAAACTGGATGTGGTAGTGCACATTGTCGTCTCGATTAAAGTCAAAGAATACCACATCATGGTTGTGGGCATCGAACATGCGAACAAGGCTTTTTTTGAAATCCGCTATTTCTTTAACTAGGCTCAGGTCAAAAAAGGCAAGTTTTGGACGGTGGTCGATAGGAATTATAATTCCGTGGCCCGCCATTCCCATCACCTTGCATGGTCGGGTCAACGGTCCTTTTGCTATGGTGACATATGAGAATTGGCCAATACTCACGATCATGTGACTCTCCAAATTGGGGTTTGCAAGACAGAAAAAACACTCCAAGGGCAGAACATGACGAGGAAGTCCTCTTTCTTGCACACGAGCTTGTTTCTCCTGAACGAACTCCGGTTCTTCCTTCTTACGTTTGGCTGCCTCACCTTTGGCCACCTCATATGGATTTGGACGACCTTCTTGGGGCTCATCGGCACCATTGGAGATCTGGAATGCATAGAACCATTTCTCCCCCGACCCTTCTTTCGCTAGCGAAACAAAACGACACAAGCGTTGAGAAGACCATGAAAATGGAGCTGGTTCATATCGACGGCCACTGGCCCCAGCAGAGAAATGGTACCGAGGCTGGAGCTGCTTGACTACAGGATCCAAAACACGGTTGGCCACCAAAGAGAGTTTCTCCTGCGCAGCAATCGCCGAAGGCCAGTGGTAGGTGAAGAGAACATCTGCAAGCTTATTTATCTCGGGACACTCATTGTCCTTTCCAGCGTTGACCGAGTCATCTATGAATGCCAACGTGATATTGGACGGAAGACGCAAGAATGCAGGGCTGGATGCAGGGGCATGGATGCAAGTATAGTTCGGGGCGATATCCAGGAACAGGCCTTCTTTTCCTTGGTCGGAGAAGAAGTATGTGGGTGCCGTGGGCAGGACTTTTGGTGGGGTGGCAGGGAGTCTTGGGCCAAGCAAGACTACGGCCAGTAAGGGTCCGATCTTGGCATTCTGCTTATTGGCCTTCACGAGGATCTCATTCAAATTGGCCTCATTGGGATACAACACCAAGATTTTGTCCATGGCGGATTTGGGACTAGATTGTGAATGCTTGTGATGATGAGAAGAGGGGGTATATGCAGTGCGCAGTCACCATATAGTGGAGCACACTGGAGCACACTGAAACGGTTCAAGACAGTGATTGAAAAAAAAATTGAAAAAAAAAATAGAGGGAACTAGGGGTTCTTTTGGAAAAGTCGATAATTAGGTTTTGGAGAAAATTCATGGACTCATTTTTGGATGGATTTTTGGATGTGGTACGGTTTTGCAGCTACTAGATAGTGGATAATCAGTCAAACACAGGAATTTTTGCACCGGATTAGCCAATGATTTGGTGAAAAACCCATTTTCTTTTTCTGGAAGGTTACAGTGAAGAATTATATTTTCAGGTGTGGATATTGGTGGGGACTGAAAGGTACTGAAAGACTGAGTGACTATCAGTGAATAGAAGTGACTTCATTGTGAGAGATTAACTTGCCAAGGGTTTCATAAATTACCTTATCCGAGGTATTACTTTATGGATGACTATCTTATGGATGACTATCTTATGGGTGAACTACTTATGAATGGATACATTATGGGTGAATACCTATGAGTGAATACCTTATGTGTGAATACCTTAAGACTACTTATCTCTAGAGATGACTTATTGAGGGCTATTTGGAGATTACCTTACTTAAGGATGAACTTATTAAAGGATTACTCATTGAGCAATTACGTTCTGAAAGATTATCTTGTCAAGAGTTACTTCTGGAATATAGCTATTGAGATGATTATTATGAGAGATTATGATGAGAGACTACTATGAGACTACTATGAGACTACTATGAGACTACTATGAGACTACTATGAGACTACTATGAGACTACTATGAGACTACTATGAGACTACTATGAGACTACTATGAGACTACTATGAGACTACTATGAGACTACTATGAGACTACTATGAGACTACTATGAGAACCACTATGAGAGACTACTATGAGAGACGACTATGAGAGACTACTATGAGAGACTACTATGAGAGGTCTTCAAGATACCTAGTTCAGACATATACTGGGATAGAGAGAGATAGAGAAAGACAGACAGGAGTGAAAAGTCTACTTCAACCCCACTCTATAATACTCTCTTCCATGCGGTATGCAATAGTTATATGGCTTATAACCTTTATACCGTACATGTTCAAGAGGATATGGTGTATGGACATTGTTATACTGTCCACAGTTAGCCTATGCAATATTGTGGGTCTAGACCATCTACCCACTACTATCTATAAAGTCTCCTCCATTCTGTCCATTCTCTCCATTCTCTCCATTCTCCCATTCTGTCCATTCTCTCCATTCTGTCCACCCCATTATATACAGTCTATGGGGAATGGTTCATTGTCTTTTTGTCTACTGTATGGGCCATTGTCTTTTGTCTACTTGGTGGATCATTTTCTTTTGCTTATTGTATCGACCATTGTCTTTTGTCTACTTGGTGGATCATTGTCTTTTGCTTATTGTATAGACCATTGTCTTTTGTCCATTGTGGTTGCTTGGGTGATTGCTTGGGTGGTTGCTTGGTGGTGGCCTGGTGTGACTGTGGAGGGATATCCCGTGGGTTAGGTCTGGAGCCCTAAGAAACACGTGGGACGCAAGGGCGCGCGGGAGCAAGAGACCCGTGCACCGGGCGTTATCTGCCGTCCGCGCGCAGTCTCCATCTGCAGGCCTGAAAATTTTATCTGGTGGCCCTGAGAAAAGAG
Organism: Metschnikowia matae var. maris; assembly: GCA_002370695.1. Taxonomy (NCBI): domain Eukaryota; kingdom Fungi; phylum Ascomycota; class Pichiomycetes; order Serinales; family Metschnikowiaceae; genus Metschnikowia; species Metschnikowia matae. Next base: position 65,895 of record NKZH01002194.1, read on the forward strand.
AAAAAATCTCGCTCTTTCGACCTACACCAACAACTATACATCAAGATGGGTAAATCGTATGTACACCCACACTAGGCCCAGCAAGGCCAAGCCATCAAAGTCCATCAAAGTGTTTCAGAGTTTATCAGAACCTCAATCAGTTTTGGGAATAAGTCTCTTTAAAACGATCCTCTAAGGACCTCCATGAGACCTTAAAAAACCATTAAGGTATTTCTTCTAGGGACCGTTCTGAGATCAATGTGAAACCAATCTGAAACCATTTTGAAACATTCTAAAACATTTTGAAACCATTTTGAAACCATTTTGAAACATTCTGAATTACTCTGAATCCAATTTGAGACCATTCTGAAACACTCTGAATCACTCTGAAACACTTTGAAACACTTTGATGAGAAGACCCATTGGAATGGGGGAAATAATTAAAAGATACTAACCTATAGTCGGGGATACAGATCGGGTACGCGTTACATGTTCCAACGTGACTTTAAAAAGCACGGAGCCATTCCTTTGTCTACGTACTTGAAGACTTACAAGATCGGAGACATTGTGGACATCAAGGCTAACGGATCCATCCAAAAGGGTATGCCTCACAAGTACTACCACGGAAAGACCGGTATCATCTTCAACGTTACCAAGACCTCCGTCGGTGTGATCATCAACAAGGTGGTTGGTAACAGATACATTGAGAAGAAGGTTAACTTGAGAGTGGAGCACATCAAGCACTCTGCTTGTCGTCAAGAGTTCTTGGACAGAGTCAAGTCCAACGCTGCCAAGAAGTTGGAGGCCAAGGAGAACGGTACCCAGGTTTCTCTTAAGAGACAACCTGCTCAGCCAAGACCTGCTAAGGTTGTGTCCTGTGAAGGTAACGAGCCTCAGACCTTGGCTCCTGTTGCTTACGAGACCTTCATCTAAGCCGTATACTTAATATACATCATCGTGTACCTTTTTTTTGAATAGATAGGCTGTAGACACTGGACACTGGTATTAGTATTAAATATCATCTGAATCCATTACCCAACAAGCCAAGTATAGTGACAGACAAAAAAAAAAACTTGGAAGTGAAACAGTACCGTAATCAGTGAGTACCGTAATTATTGAGTACGGTAATTATTGAGTATTATACTTGTAGTTAGTGTTGGTGTTAGATCCATCATAGGTAGTGCTCTGCCCATTGAGGTATTTTAAAACCTAAGCTGTCTAATCCTAATAATGGTCATTTCAGTATTCCAAGCCAAACTTATTCAAACCGGTGGGATAAAATGTTCAAACCAAAAAGACAGAATGGATCAAAACACACTATCAAAATTAAACATACCAATCCACATAACTCCAAACAAGGTCTACCCAATCATATCTGATATCATTTCATGCACTCTAGCAATTTGCTTTCGTATATATATTATATATCATGATGGAACTATTGGTTCAAACAATGGCATAAGTAATGGTGTAAGTAATGATATAAGTAATGATATAGGTAATGATATAAATAATGGTATAAGTAATGGTATGAATATTGGCGTAGGGAGTGGTATAAGTAATGGAGTAGGGAGTGGGTTAAAAAATGGTCTCAATGGTGGGGGTCTCTGTTCTTATATGTTGTTGTGCGCGGATGGCTGTAAAATGATGGCTGTAAAATGATGGCTGTAAAATCAGAGTGGGGGCAAATGAGGGGTTGTTGCGAACAAAGAATATAAATAGAGCGCTATCCCCCTCAAAATGGTTTTCTCTCAACCACTATTAGAAATTCTACCAGTTCCGTTCCTTTCCGTTCATTCCCGTTCATTCCCGGCTTGACCCTTCATTGAACCCTTGATTGAACCCTTGATAGGTACTACAACACTCCCATGTCAACTGTAGTACATATGAGACAATCCTCCAGAATTAATGTTCCAGAATATTGAATTCGGATGAAAGTTGGTGTGAAAAAAAAAAGTATGCCATTTGGTTTGGAGGATTATGCGGAAAGGGGTACGAAACTTATTGAATTATTGGTTTGGTTAATGTTGCAAATGTGGTTTAAAATGTTTTGCGGCGCCGTATTGAACCATTTTGCTGTGATGGTATGAACCATTCTGTCTTTTTGGTTGGAAGCATTTTGTTGCACTGGTTTGAATGGTTCGAATGGCTTGAATGGTTTGAATGGTTCTGAAAAATACTGTAACTAGTTCCTGTTCCGTTCCATTTTAACCCTTGATTGGTACTGCAAAAGACTCAAGAAAATCAAAAGAATCCCAAAGATAGTACATGATAATGTGAGGCAATCGTTCCGATTTTTCAAGGTTTCAGGATAATGAATACAGTCTTTTTGAATACTCTTCAAAACAGTGCGGCAATATGTTTCAAACCAGACTAGGGAAAATTAAACAGACCAATAATTAAAAAAGGTTTGGTACTTACGACTAAATAAATTGTTAGTGATCAAGGGTTAAGGATTTGAAGAAAAAAAAAAAAAAAAAAAAACCTGTTATTGTGAAACCCCTATATTAAGTATTTAAGACAAAAACAATAATTGGTCGAACTATTGGGTTGGTTAATTTTGTTTAATGTGGTTTGAACATTTTGCCCCGCCCTCCGCCCCCTGATTTGAATAGTTTTGAAAATCACTATATGTGATATTGTTGAAAGGGACTCGTTCAGTTGTAGGGATGTTCTCCCCTAAGAGTGTTACCTATTACTTTCTTTGCTTTTCTAGAGATATAGGGTACTACCAAAGAATACTATATGTTAGATCCACCATAGGCAGGGCCGTGCCTAAGGTGGATGAAGGTATTATGAAGCCTCTCAGTCCGAATATGGTTACAAGGGTGATACGGCATTTGGCCATCTATGCACGAAGTGTTCCGATGGTTCCTTTCGAATATTCCAGAATAATGCATACCATTGTTCTGGTGGAGAATTTGGTCACACGTTTCTCTCAAAGGTACAGAAGCCACTCCGATTCCTCTCTTTGAGAAAACCATCAACGAATATAAGACTGTGGCATAAATGTATTAAAAGAACATAACAAATACTATCAGCAGGATAATTCCGGCTGCGGCCCTACCCAAATTCCGACCAAGCTATTGCATACCTTATATGACCAGTGCTCATAATTATATATTTTAGCTACTGACTGATCTACCTATTGTTGTATTATGAAACCTCTTTGTGCCTAACACCAACGTTGACGTTATGCGTTGTTAAGGGATTTCTACTCCGCCATCATTGTACAACCAAAATGGAATGTGATAACCCAATTGACTAGGTGAAGCCATTGGCAAATACTTAAATAGCTCAGATTCCTTCTTCAGAGTGTCATCATCAACCAAAAAACATAATACACAGAGTACATGACGTAACAAGAATCTAACACTAGACAAAGACACGGAAGTGTAGCTTAGAAAATACATCTTCAGTAATAAGAGTTGTGGCACCAGGTGGGCCATAGATTGACCTTGGTGTAGTATCCAGTGGGTACTTTAGGAGCTTAACAGTCTAGTCAAATCTGAAAATCAAAATAAGTTTTTATTTTTTGGAAATACAATTTTTGGAGATACTACTTTTTGGAAATACTACTTCTTGGAAATACTACTTTTTGGAAATACTACTTCTTGGAAATACTACTTCTTAAAAACTCTTGTGGGGGGAGCTTTAATGAAATGTACTATAATACAGTGTTTTTCAAAATGATTCAAACCAACCTCCACCTCCAGATTTAAGAATTTAGAATATTGAATTCTAATGAAAGATGGTGTTTGTAACATTATGACGTATGGTTTGAAAGATTGTGGGAATGGGTACGAAACTTGTTGAGGTATTGGATTGTTTTAATATGTTGGTTTTGGTTCCAAACGAGTCGCCCTCTGGTTTGAATACTTTTGAACAACACTGTATATGTCTATGAGCGGTGTGCAATGATTTTCAAAACTATTCAAATCAATAAACCAAATAGTCTAGTACTTCTTGGCACGAATATTCAAAAAAAAAATCATGGAATGTTTCACAAATGAATTTTCAGTAGAATTGAACAATTTGAAATCTTAAATCTGGAGGATTGCCTTAGAAACTTCTCTGAATCATGAATCATTGGTATGTTTAATTTTGCTAGTGCTGTTATGTTCTTTTAATACATTTATACCTAACTTCTTATATTCGTTGATGGTTCCTCAAAGAGAAGAATCGGAGTGGCTTACATATATACCTTTGAGAGAAACGTGTGACCAAGAAGCTCTCCACCAGAACAATGGGAAGCATTATTCTGGAATGTTCGAAAGGACCATCATAATACATCTTATCATGCCTATCACCATTGTGACCATATTCGGACTGAGAGGCTCCATAATACCTTCATATCCAGGGCCCTGCCTATGGTGGATCTAATAAGTACGGTTTGAATAGTGTTGAAAATCACTTTACAATGCTTTTCAAACAAAAAGGGTCATGATCCATAAATGAATCTTCAAACAAAAAGGGTCATGATCCATAAATGAATTTTCAAATAAAAAGGGTCATGGTTCCACAAATGAATTTTCAAATAAAAAGGGTCATGGTTCCACAAATGAAATTTCGGTAGAATTCAGTATTCTGTAATGATCTTATATATGGAAAATTTCCTTATAAAACCTTTTTGAATTATTGATTTGTTTCATTTTGCAAGTGTGGTTTGAAAAGGTTTAGAAAACCACTGTACTATAATTGAACAAACCAATACACTTAACCTCCCAAACAAGGAAACCAGTTTATGTTCCGTTCCGGCCGTCCCGGTTTGACCCTTGATTGGTACTGCAAAACTTCTAAATGTTGGTGTACATATGAGACAATCCTTCAGATTTCATATTATCAAAATATTGAATTCTTCAATGTATGAACTCTTCAATGTATGAACTCTTCAATGTATGAACTCTTCAATGTATGAACGTTGGGGTGAACCTTTATGCCATTTGATTTGAAAGTCGGTGTGAATAGGTATGAACCATATTCAATTGTTAGTTTGAATAGGTTTAGAAAAACACTCTCCTATAGACATATGTCTATGCGCGGTAGGAATGTTAATGTTGCTGTCTCAATCAATGGGGTGTACGGGGGGGGGGGGGGGGGGGGGGGGGGGGTAGAAGGTGAGATTATGGGTGAGAAAATTGATTACTGCGAAAAATTAGGAACCAAGAACATCTACACCAAAATTGCAACCGGGGCCAAAAATCAAAAACTTCTTCAATAACCTTTAAAAAGCTATCATGGTTATTTATTCCAGCCAAAAATTTTTATACCACCAAAAAGTTTGAAAAAAAAAGAGTCAGAAATTACCCAGAAATTATCCAGAAATTACTCTGAAAATACCTAGAAAATACCCAGAAAATACCCAGAAGTACCCAAAAATTACTCAGAAATTACCCCTATTGTTGGATCCACCATAGTAACTACCTCACCTATGGAAATACTATGAAGGCCTCTAAGTCTAACTGTTTTCAATGATCATTACAAACTATGTGTCACAACCATCTGTTATCATTGTATGAAGTGCTATAGATGGTCTTTTCAAAATTCTAGAACAATCCTAACCATTGTTTTGGAGAAGGAATCATCAACGAATATAATTTTAGTCAGGCATAAATGTATTAAAGACATAATACTAATACTAATACTAATACCAATATATTATTTTTCAAAACCATTCAAAAAAATGACAGAAAATGTTTTGAATCACTAAATCAAAAAGTATCGTACCCCTTCATATAGTTTTTCAAACCAATAATCCAAAAATTCGAATAATTCAGTCCTCAGTCAAAATCTAGAGGGTATCGAAATCTGTAGGGTATCAAAATCTGGAGGTTGTCAAAATCTAGAGGTTGTCAAAATCTGGAGGTTGGCCTTAGATGTACACTACTTTTGAGAGTAATCAAGAGGTCTAAAGGGAAAGGAAAATGAACTGGTTTTTCCTTGTTATGTCCATGGTCCTGTATATAGTGCCTCATTAAGGACCAATGGACGGAACTCTTTTTTCAATTACTGGTCTGTGGAATTTTACTAGTGTGGTACACTATTACTATTAGTCTCAGTAATTAACAACCTCAACCCAGACCTCCCATTGAATGTGCGGTGGAGAGCCGTAATTGGTTTCAAGAATGGAGTGGAGAAGTACTGGAGATCTTCACGGGCCAATGCTATCAGTAAGGAAGAAAAAACCCAAATCCGGAGCAGGCTTTTTGGCCTTGTGGATGACAAGAACAGCCAGTTGTCCATTCAAAATGCTCTGGTCATTGTGCGGGTAGTGAGGTTCGATTTCCCTGGAGAGTGGCTCAATTTGTTTGAAGAAATTAGCAAGAGCGTGGAGGATGATGTGTTCCAAAAAGGTATTTTGGTATCGGCCAACAACCTATTGGTGATTTTGAACCAGACAGTTAAGTCGGTGGCTCTAGTGAGAATCGGAAGAGCCCGGCATGCTTTTCAAACAAAAGCACCTTTGATTTTGCCTGTTTTGATCAAGATGTACCTCAAGTTCTTCCACATGTGGACTGCGTCCCTTGACCTTCACTATAATGGAAATATGCTACATGTGCTTTAAAGACATCCGGAGAATAATCCCCGAGGGATTTGAGCAGCCTCATAAAAACCATACTCTTTAAACCCAAACTCTTATAGTCTTAAAAGATTACTCCGTAATGACCCCGAATTAGGTCTATACGAAGTGCACATATTAATTAATTAATTTATTTTTAATAGGATTATTCAGGGTATAGTATAGTTGAGGTAGTGTTATAGTGTGGTTTCTTCAGTTGGAGATAATCACCAATGAGTTATTATTATCCAAGTCAATACCTATAGGTCTCCCTCATTAAAAACATATCTTCTTACCAAGACGTTTTAGTACAGTATATATGAACTGTATATATGAACTGTATATATGAACTGTATATATGAACTGTATATATGAACTGTATATGTAAATAGTATGGATGAATAGTATGGATGAACTGTATGGATGAACTGTATATATGAACTGTATATATGAACTGTATGGATGAACTGTATATATGAACTGTATATATAAACTGTATGGATGAACTGTATAAACGAACTGTATAAATGAACTGTATATATAAACAGCATAGATAGTGCGTATAGAAGAACGGTATGGTAAGGTAATACGGTACATTGTGATACTATGGTGGCATGATACTGTGATATAGCACAAGATGGTATAGTATGATACTATAACGATCCTTAACCTTATACAAGCCTTTAGAAGCTTATAACCTCATGCGAATACTGGCTTAACGTCCCAGGTCGCAGATTGTTGCAGAACAACTCCTTAGTGATCATTAATGTACTTCGTAAATGAAGGCCAAGTAGAAGGCTCAATAGAAGACTAAGTAGAAGGCTAAGTAGAAGACTAAGTAGAAGACTAAGTAGAAGGGTCAGTAGAAGACTAAGTAGAAGAATCAGTAGAAGGAAACTGGACTGAATTCGACTGCCAAAGACGATATGCTATTCCTTCAGTTCTTACCGTCGCCAAGGAGGAGGGACTCGGTGCTCTTTACAAGGGTTTCATCTCTAAGGTCTTGAGATTAGGTCCTGGCAGAGGTATTCTTTTGGTGGTCTTCACCACTTGTATGGACTTTTTCAGATCCATCCAATGATCCAGACACATATTCAAAGAATAATGAATTCAATAGAAAAATAAAAGTTAATTAGTAAATTGTAAACTAAAAAAATAAGGTCTATCACTGAATCTTGGAAGGTATCCACGACATTTTGTACGCTTCCATCCCCTTGTCATGGAAACCTTCCAACTGGTTCCTCCCAGCCTCTGATTCATAAACCACGAACCACTTATTAAATATACTACTATACTACTATACTACTATACTACTATATTATGGTATGGCATATTTTTTGTTACAGAATGGTATGTCACTATGGTACAATATGGCGTGGAATGGTACAGTATCTCAAAGTACTATGGTACACTATGGTACACTATGGTACACTATGGTACACTATGGCATGGAATAATACGGGAGAGTAAGATATACCAAGACGTTTTATTCACTTGAAGACAACTTGATTGTTAGTGTTACCTTGAACCATCCTTCTCTCACGAAGTTGTAGTTGTAGTTGTAGTTGAAGTTGTAATAGAAGTTATAATTGAAGTTGTAGTTGAAGTTGTAGTTGAAGTTGTAGTTGAAGTTATAGTAGAAGTTGTAGTAGGAGTAGAAGAAGAAGAAGTAGAAGTAGATGTAGAAGTAAAAAGACTATAATAGTGGGAACAAGAAGTAGGTGGGAAGAGTGGGTGGGTCCTCGAATTTCTTCTTCCTTCAGGCCATTTATCCAAACCCACTCTTCAATACTACCCTACCCTATCTTGTTACCCTATAAGTACACTGCTATACCATCATTGTAATAATACTACTACCACTGTGATACTTCAACCACTGTAATACTATCACTGTAATACTATCATTGTAATACTATCACTGTAATACTATCACTGTAATACTATCACTGTAATACTACTACTCCATTGATATGCTACCAACCTATAAGGGACAGAGTGACAGAGGACATTAGTGAATAGACAATAGGAATGATAGGTACTGACAAAGGCACATAGGTACTGACATACGTACTGACATAGGCACATAGGTAATTGCTGTGGTGAACATTGGTTTCAAGCATTTGTTGGAGTTGCTGGAGAACTGACGTACTATACAGCTATCATTGGAGTATGCACATGATTATGAGGAGAAAAGAGAAACCTATTATGAGGAGATATAAGGAGATATAAGGAGATATGAGGAGATATGAGGAAAAGAGAAACACTATTATTCACTTCTTGAAGCAATTTGAACATTGGGATTTTTTTTTGGAAATGAACAAAGTTGACTGGGAATTTGAATGGATGGATGGTTGCTGGTATACGTAGTTGTATGTGGAAAAACATCTAACTTCATGATATTTGGAACAGACATGCCGTTTACCTGCTGGTCCATCTACTGCTCCATCTACTGCTCCATCATTTGAGCCATCCTAGACAGAATTCATAGATAGACATACTTCTATTTTGAAAGTGAATGAAGAATTACTCACATTCCTTTGAATTCTATCTGATGGCTTATCAGTCTACCCCTACGGTGCAATCATGTTAATCAGATCGATCAGTCAGAGTAAGTCATATTCCCTGAAATCAATGACTTCTCTCTTTGATTAATCACTTAAATATGATAATCAAAAACTTCTCTCTTTGATTAATCACTTGAATATGATAATCAATAACTTCTCTCTTTGTTTAATCACTGACTAGTGAATATGACTCCAGGGTCAGAAACTCTTTTAGCGTTTGTGTATGTAACAAGAATGTTGCGCCAAACACCATCACCAGAAAAACCCAATGCATCCGTACGGACACACATTTCCAAAGGAATCCGGCCAGAGGCCAGACTCAACCTCGGAGGGAATTGTAAGGAAACACGCGAGTTTTCATCATATGTATAAAACTTGGAAGGTCATGAGGAGAAAAGATTTGTGCTGGTCTCCGCGCACTTTTATACTCTCCGGTCGGGTAACGTGTGTACTGCAGGTAAGACCGGGTAGTTCCAATTTCCAATCACCAAGCCCTTTATAAGTTCTGGAAGTGTTTCTTTTTTTTTTGTTTGTTTGACCATTTGGCCTTTTGGTCAATTTTCTGTTTCAATCTTAGACTTCCCTGGTCTTTTTTTTTGCTCGGTTTCGGCTTTTTGATTGGGTTTTGATTGGGTTTTGATTTCTTCTTCTTGAATCATGTTGTTATATGCAGGATATAACAATCCATTAAGTAGTTCCAAATTTCAGTTCCACCCCTCTCTCTCTCTCTTATTTTAACTCTTTGGTTTCTCCTTATTCAATTCACCTTCTTCATTCATTTCCCCCCCCCCCCCTATTCACATAGTTTCGTCTTCGTAAATTTTTCTTCGTGATTTGTACCTCTTCCCTTATTGCAGTACTCATTAGTGCGCACACTGCAGGAGCTCATCACAGACTTTTCACCAATACTCCAAGCATGGCCAAAAGAAAAGCAGATGGCGTGGCCGCAAGTCCCAAGGCCAAACTGAAGAAGCTGAAGAAGACTGCAGAGGCTAAGGGCTCAAAAAAGTCCCAGCCCAAAGAAGTCATCGAGCTCAAGATCCTTTCCCAAGATGAGGTCTCTGCTATCGTCCAGGAAATCAATGAACAAGGCAACTTCAACAGCATTCCCTCATTACTTGACCATTTGAACCTGGCCCAAGAAATTCTTCTGGGCTCTGAAAATGAACAGGTGGAGACCGCCGCCCGTCACATCGCCATGGGCCTCTATAAGGTGTTTCAGAAGTTGCTTTCCAGTAGCGCCATGGACTTGTCCCATACTGATAAAAAGCTCATTGTGGCTAAATGGTTGGTTGACAAGTACACTCGTTTCCAAAAACAGCTCTTGGCTCTCGTTAATAAGCCGTTGGCATTTCAGCTGTCGTTGCAGCTCGACTGCTTGGATATCTATCTCGCATTAATCAAAGCCGAGGCTTCTGCACAGTCCACCTTCCCCGTGGCAATGTATCAGAAATTGGTGCAACTGCTTTTTTTTGGAACCGTGGGTTCCGTTCTCGGAGATGAAACATCCTCCAACTTCATCTTATTGGAGTTCATTGAAAACTATTTTGCCAAGTACTGGGACCTTCAATGCTATTTCTTTGACAAATCGCTTGAGGCCCGTCTAGACCAGGTCACCAAAAACGACAATGCAAACCTCATCTTTTCGAACCTTTTGTCCACAATCAAAGATGGTCTTTTATACACCTCAGACACTGATGCTCTTCGGGAGTGCCGCACATGGATCCGCGTGCCCTTATCTGAAGATGCCTTCAAGGCCACGTTCAGGTCTCGTTTCCAAAACTGTTTTTTGGGAGTGTTGAAGCTCGTGTCTCTTTCACCAAGCCAATACAAGGCGCTTTTGGGGATTCTTCACAAGCGGGTGATTCCTTTCATGGGCTCGCCAGCTTCGCTCATGGACTTCTTGACTGATGCCTATGACCAGGAAGAAGATGCGGTGGTGCAGATCTTGGCCATGAATTCGTTGTATGAGTTGATGAGAAACTATAACCTCGAGTACCCGGACTTCTACACCAAGCTTTATCTGATGCTCACGCCTCAGATGCTCTTAACACGGTACCGGTCGCGGTTCTTCCGTCTATGTGATATCTTCTTGAGCTCATCACATCTTGCCGCCACTTTGGTTGCTTCGTTCATCAAAAGACTCTCCAGGCTCCTGTTGACGGCCGCTGCTCCTGCTGTTGTCATCATTATTCCTTTCATTTACAACATCCTCAAAAGACACCCCATATGCATGGTCTTGCTCCATAACACCCGTCCTGGAGAATCACTGGAGTACACGGACCCCTTTTCGAATGAAGAAAAGGACCCTTTCAAAACCGGCGCCATGGGCTCCTCGCTCTGGGAGCTCGAGACCTTGATGTCGCATTACCACCCCAATATTGCCACTCTTGCCAAGATGTTCGGCGAGCCTTTCCGCAAACCCAGCTATAACATGGAGGATTTCTTGGACTGGTCGTACATCACGTTATTGGACTCTGAGAAGACCAGAAAGTACAAGGGCTTGGCTTCAGTGGAGTACGAAGAGTACGACACTCTCTTCGCCTGTGACGAGAAAAAACTGTACATCAGCAACTGGAGTCTTTAAAATCTTGGTCAATACATAAACTTTTAGAATGGGGCCGGAAGGCTGCTTATAAGCACTGCTAGGAACGAGCGTCGTACATGCGCTAGGGGATGAAACAAAGCTGCATCATGTACCATGCACTGTGTTGTACGCTTTTGTGGTACGCTTTTGTGGTACATGATCGCCCGATCTGGTAAGCTTTCCGATCAACGGTTTCCACCGATGTATTGGGCTGCATGTGCTGATACTGGTGTATAAAAGGGACCATCCCCCCGCTGTACATTTTTATGAGTAATTATACATATACTCGGTTCGTTATGATATTCAATTTACATTAGGTTCGTTATGATATATACTTAATTTACATTACGTTCATTATAATTTCATCTTTAATGTGATGTTGCAAAACCTAATGAAGTTGTTCAAGTCTAAAGACATTTTAATAATTTAAAGGGGTTACTAAAGGTTTGAACATTTCTTACAGCAATGCGGAAGTGACCCTGCAAAAGGGCAATTCCAAGCACAATCCAATTCAAACCACTCATTATATGGAGCTTTAATTACCTTAAAGTGTTTCACACTAAACTGACTATCATTTGAAGAAAAAAAAAAAAAAAAAAAAAAAAAATATAATAAATTAGTCTATTTCTTCGTGGACAGCTTGAAGATTTACACCGTCTGGAATGGGTGGGTCTGGACTGAGGAAAAAAAAAGCGCCTGGTGTACCGGTGTTCCTCCTGCAGTACGCGTGTTTCGCCCAAAGCGGAAAGGTAATTACGCGCGTGGGAAAAACCCTTCCCTTACAATAGTCTCTTCCTCAAATCCCTTCAACGCTCAGCTATAAAACTATCTGGTGATTATGGAGGACCCCCAATATGACCAGCCTGTGGACGCCGTATTCGGTGACCGCGTTAGACGGTTCCAGGAGTTTTTGGACGTGATCAACGTCCAAGGAACAAACTACCGTTCCGAAATTAAAGACATGCTTCAAAAAGGCCGTTTCCGGCTCAGTGTTTCGCTCGACGAGGTGCGTGTGTTCGATCCTGTCTTTTGGCGGGGGCTTTTGGACTCTCCAGTGGAGTATTTACCTGCCTGTGAACGTGCTTTAAGGGACACTGTGTTGACTATCTACGACCCAAACGATGATCGCTACGAGCCTCTCGAAGATGACCAAAATTTTTATGTTTCCTTTAGAGGTGCTTTCGGTGACCATGCAGTCACAGCACGGTCCATTTCCGCCAATCACCTTTCGACCATGGTGTCCATTGAAGGAATTGTGACCAGAGCATCGCTCGTGAGGCCCAAAGTCATCCGGTCCGTGCACTATGCCGAGAAAACGGCCCGGTTTTACGCAAAATCATACCATGACAATACGACGTCTTTTGATGCAATCTCCACGCCTGCCGTTTACCCCGTGGAAGACCCAGATGGTAACAAATTATCTCCGGAATATGGTTATTCCACTTACAGAGACCACCAGAAGATTTCCGTGCAAGAGATGCCGGAAACAGCTCCAGCAGGACAGTTGCCTCGTTCGGTGGATATTATTTTGGACGATGACTTGGTGGATTTGGCAAAACCCGGTGACCGTGTGCAAATTGTCGGAGTGTATAGAGCCTTGGGAGCCGCCGCCAACAATTCTCTGTCGTTCAAAACAGTGATTTTGGCCAATGCCGTGTACCCATTGCATGCTCGTTCTACGGGTGTGGCAGCTCATGAAAAATTGACCGATAATGATGTGAGGAACATCAACAAGTTGGCCAAAGATCGTCGGATTTTCGACTCGTTGGCCAACTCGCTTGCACCTTCAATCTACGGGTACGACCACATCAAAAAGGCGGTGTTATTAATGCTTTTTGGTGGTTTGGAAAAAAATTTGGATAACGGCTCGCATTTAAGAGGTGACATCAATATTTTGATGGTGGGAGACCCATCCACAGCAAAGTCACAAATGTTGCGTTTCGTGCTTAATACCGCCTCCTTGGCCATAGCCACCACGGGTCGTGGATCTTCAGGAGTTGGTTTGACCGCTGCTGTTACTACAGACAAGGAGACCGGAGAACGACGCTTGGAGGCAGGAGCCATGGTTTTGGCCGACCGAGGAATCGTGTGTATCGATGAGTTCGATAAGATGTCCGACGTGGACAGAGTTGCTATTCACGAAGTTATGGAACAGCAGACGGTGACGATTGCCAAAGCCGGAATCCACACTTCGCTTAATGCCAGATGTTCTGTGATTGCAGCAGCAAACCCCGTGTTTGGACAATACGATATCCACAAAGATCCACACAAAAACATTGCCTTGCCCGACTCGTTGTTGTCCCGTTTCGATTTGCTTTTTGTGGTGACGGATGATGTGAACCAGGTGAAGGACAGAACAATTTCCGAGCACGTGCTCCGGATGCACCGGTTTATTGCGCCAGGCTTGGCGGAGGGAGAACCCGTTCGGGAACGTGGGCCCGTCTCTTTGGCAGCCGGACTTGAGGACGAGACAGAGAAGGACCAGGAACAACAGGTTTTCGAAAAGTTCAACTCGCTCTTGCATGCAGGCGTGGCAGCCAGTGCCGGTCCCCGCAAAGCACCACCTCCCATCATTTCCATTCCGTTCTTGAAGAAGTACATTCAATATGCAAAGCAGAGAGTCAAGCCCGTGCTCACCAAGAAAGCATCGGACTACATTGTCACCACATACTCTGGTTTGAGAAACAGCGATCCCTCTGACTCCAATAAGAAAACCGCACCAGTGACGGCCAGAACCTTGGAGACTTTAATTCGTTTATCTACGGCACACGCCAAGGTCCGGTTGTCCAAGACTATTGACGTTAAGGACGCCAAGGTAGCCGAGGAACTTCTTCGGTTTGCCCTCTTCAAAGAAATCGCCAAGAAGAGCAAACCCAAGAAGAGAAGAACCACTGAGTACACAGAGGTGGAGGAAAGTGAAAGCGAGAGCGAAGAGGTGGAGGTGGAGGTGGAGTCGGACTCCGAGGGATACATGGATGAAGACTACGCCGAACCAGAAGACGAGAGTACCAGACGCATGGCCACCGAGCTCGACGACATGCATCTCCGGCCCGTGGCCTTGGACAATGCAGAGGCCAACGTCTTTGCCGAGATCTCTCTGGAGAGGTACGACAAGTTCCTTCGCATCATGAGACGCATTCTTTCCTCGGATCTCTTTGCCACGGCGACCGGCTCGTGTGCCACGGATCACGTGGTGGCTGCCATCAATGAAGGTTTGCAGCAGGAGGAGGTGTTCAGTGCTACCGAGATAGACTTTGCGCTCAAGCAAATGGAGGACGAGAACAAGATCATGATTAGTGACGGAAAGGTGTGGCAGGTTTAAATACAAGGTAATAGTGAAGAATAGTACAACAGACAATACCTTACTATACAACACAATACCCTACTGTACAATACATACCCTAGTGTACAATACAATACCCTAGTGTACAACACAATACCCTACTGTATTAAATGTAAGGTGAACCAAGAGGCATTGGAATGTGGGTATCTATATAAATATGTATATGTATCACGTGATTGGATTATATGCAAGTATATAGTTTGAAATTATATGCAGTATTTATCACTTAAAGAAACATTTCGTACCAATGTATTCAAAAAAAAAGCTAATAAAATCCTAATTATTTATTTTAATTGGCTTTTTCAACTAGTTCCCTTGATTTGAAATTGCAGAATGCAAAATTCGATTTTTAAAGGTCGATTATATTTCGCAGTGAATATGAATATCCTTAGAAAACCAGAAACTACTGTAGAACATTAAAAAAAAATTTTTAAAAGAGTATATTCAAAAAGAAACTTTTCAATGATTAATTTGATTAGACAAGAGTACTAAAATCTGTCACTAGATAATTTCAATTTCGACAATCACCTCATACTAATGAGTGGTCACTACTGAGTATACAATATGTAAGAAATGTACAATCAATGATACCAAGACAGGTTCAAGTGTGAGCCTAAGACAGGTTCAAATATAAAAGTCTCATAAAGCAAGGATCTCAAATTAATTATAATTATACGTATGTTGAGTAAAGATGGCTAAGTTAAATATATAGTGCAGTCAATGGTAGTCACCAGTATAGAGCCACCCCATATATACATATGTAGAATTAGAGGGTAAGTGGAAAAACGTGAAGGCATATATAGAGTTTAGTAGAGTAGAATAGAGAAGAGTTTAGTAGAGTAGAGTTTAGTAGAGTTTAGTAGAGTAGAGATGAGTAGAGTAGAGAAGAGTAGAGATTAGTAGAGATTAGTAGAGAAGAGTTTAGTAGAGTAGAGATGAGTAGAGATGAGTAGAGATGAGTAGAGTAGAGTAGAGTAGAGTAGAGTAGAGTAGAGTAGAGTAGAACAGAGTGTATATTAAATGTTATGTGTTATGTTCTTTTAATACATTTATGCCTAGATTCTTATATTCGTTGATGGTTCCTCAAGAGAGGAATCCGAGTGGCTTATATACCTTTGAGAGAAACGTGTTACCGAAAAACTCTCCACTAGAACAATGGGAAGCATTATTCTGGAATGTTCGAAAGGAACCATCGGAGCACTTCGTGAATAGATGGCCAAACGCCGTATCACCTTTGTAACCATATTCGGACTGAGAGACTTCATAATACCTTCATAGCCAGGGCCCTGTCTATGGTGGATCTAACATTATGGATTCTACTATAGTATAGACTATAAAGTAGAATATGTGTTAGAGTCTGGTAGTTACGTCAGGAAGTCAGAGGAAACAAACGAGGTAGTGAAATAGTCAATAATTTTTAGACAGCTGGCTACATAGTTAACTGGTTGTGGATAGTGCTGGTACTTTGGAAGTGTATCCTGAATCTGAAACAGGGAATGGGGCATACCACCCCATTTCATTATATGCTTTACCCTTCATATTTTTATTTTCATCTCTGAGAACATCACTCTCATGTACAACTCCATACAACGCACCAACGCACCAACGCACCCACACATTCACACATTCACACATTCATACATAATTTCTATATACTAAAGTCCGTGGATTACTCCAACCCATTAGTTATCAATATCAAACAATGTGTTTACAGTATTTTTTAAAATCATTCAAACCAGGTGGCTAAATGTTTGGAACCAGAAGTACCAAAATTAAACGAACCAATAACTTCCTTCACACAGTGTTACAAATCAAATGGCGTAATGGTTCACACTATCTTTCATTAGAGTTCAATATTCTGAGCTTTTAAACATAGACACTAGTTTGAATAATTATGAAAACACTGTATACCAAAAAATACAATAAGCAATCAGACTAATATTCTTAAATTCTTGTTAAACGTTTTGTACTAAGTTAACTATTTTATCTGTTGATGATTCCTCAGAAAGAGTAACCAGTGCGATTTATCTATCAATTGAGGTGAAACGGGTCACTGGAAATCTCTTTACCAGAACAATGATGATGATTATTCTGACATCTTCAAAAAAGATTTATCTTTGCAATGGCTAAAACGCCTTGATACGGAGTTTCCAATAGCCCTTGTTAGGATCCGGCACATAGACTTATAGTACCTCCATAGACTTATAGTACCTCCATAGATAGATCACCATTTATGGCGGATCTTACAATTTTTTTGGAAAGGAAATTTAGGGAAAGGTCTTTTAAAATGTTGATAATACTTTGGGGTGACTGTGGGTTTGGTTCACTGTGAGTTTGGTTCACTGTGAGTTTGGTGGTGAATGGCTGCAACCCTCGGAAATGCGCGGAAGGACACCGGAACTCTCATAGGTGAACACCTCTAATACCCGCCACAATACTTGGATAGATTCAAAAAACATCATAAGAAATATACCGGAATTCCAGGATTTCAAAATGACCTTTTTTAAGTTTGAAAATAAGAAAAAAACCCCATTCACGTTGGCCTTTTTTCTACTGAGGTAGCCTGGTGCACGGGTGTTTGCGGCACCAGTTCCGAGGGGTATAGACTGTACATCCCATCATCTCATCGCACTTCTCACTTCTATTCTATTTCACCATACATTTCCACCAACTCCACCCACAATTCATACCATGTCAGACTCAACCTCAGACTCAACCTCAGACTTCGAGGTGGAACCTGAGGATGAGCTCTTCATGCATTCATACGCAACACTCCCTCAAAATTGCAAAAAATATTGGGCAAAACGTTATGATCTCTTCTCCAAATTCGATGAAGGTGTGTATATGACGTCTGAGCTCTGGTACTCAGTGACTTCCGAAACTACTGCACGTGTGGTGGCTAAAATCGTTAAGAAATTGCTTCCTGAATGTAAAAATGTTCTTGATGTTTGCTGTGGAGGAGGAGGCAATACTATTCAGTTTGCCCAATACTTTGAGTCGGTGGTTGGGGTTGATGTGAATGCAAATAATATCACGTGCGCGCAACATAATTGTTTGGTGTATGGAGTTAGTGAGAAAACATCTTTCATTACTGGAGATTGGAACGATTTATCTACCAATACTGATTGGGTACCACTAAGTTCAGGGAAATTTGATTTTGCATTTTCTTCTCCTCCTTGGGGCGGGCCTGCATACAAGAAACACCCAACTTTTAATCTTTATCAAATGCTGCCTCTTGACTTGCTACTGTTATGTGAGAGTTTGGCTCGTTTTGCTGACCATTTTGGTCTTTTCCTCCCGAGAAACCTGGACTTCTCTCAGATTAGTGATGTCACCCGTAGATTATATGGTGGCCTGTGTAAAACCCGCATAGTGTGTTTATGGCAACAAGAAAGACCATTGGGGATTCTTGCTATATTTGGCACAACGTATAATAGATCAATCTACGATTAATAGAAAATAAAGAAGAAGGTTTAGGAATTATCATACATGAAAAAAATTCATTTGATTTTAGAAAAAGAAAGCCCGATGCGGGGCTCGAACCCGCAACCTTTTGATTGACCTTATGGAGTTTAAGAGTCAAATGCTCTACCGATTGAGCTAACCAGGCTTTTTTGATGTTGTAAATTTGGGAGTATATACCAATCAAGTCGACTATGAAATAACCGTCTTACTTACATTCTTAAGTTTATCATGCTTACATTGAACCTAATATAATTATCAACTCTAAGAAAACTTTCTTGTCATCCACACTGGCTGTATACACTGGGTGTATATAATTCTGCACATATATAAAACTTCTATAATGTGTAGGTGTGACCCCTCCTGAATACCTTACCTTTCAGTATCCGAATTGTTAGTATCCGAATGGAATTTTTTTTTTCTTTTCTAACAAATTTCGTTAGAGTTTTCCAGGAGATCCGTTCACATGAAATAGTACAGGGGATTTCTTCTTAGTTTGCCATAAGAATCTAGGATCTCTGCGCGGATCTCCTCACTTATTGCATTGGACTCATCCCGTTGAATCGCTATTGCTTCTTCTAAGCTAAACACGTCTGTTTCCGTCTCATCATCATCACTATATTTCTGCCACAACTGCACGTAGCTGCCTTCGTGACATATAGCGTAGTAATATCCGTCGTCGATCTTGTAGACTACTCCGCCATAATATGTCAATATGACACCTTCCGCATCCAACCCTTTAGATGTCACCCCAGTCCCCTGGATATGTTCAATTGCTAGCTGATATTCGTTTGCCTGTGCACTGACTTACCCCACGCAAACTACCATTAGTGTTATAATATTTCTCACACGCATTCTCTCTTGTTCGATGTTTAGGACAATATTTTTTTTCAACCCAACTGAAGAAAAAAGACTGGACTTTCAAATATGGTCCGTAATTCTGCCTCTATTTATAGGCACACTGCTTGTGACGCCGGTCCACATGGAGACCCGTACCTCGCGGTTCCTGTAGGTTCCACAATGGGCTGTTGTTGCGAAAACAATAGACCTCCGCATGAACTGGAACCAATAACATCACTGAATTGTGGAACTTCAATAATCATCTCAGCCACGGATTTTCTTATGTGTATTTGAACAATACCAAGAAAATCCCTCAATCCCTTGTTCTCAGACTGAGCTGATTCCATATTAACAAATTAATAACCACATCGTTGCTTCTTGTTTATATCCCTTGTCTTGCGGCCAGCCCCTATTTCCGCGTGGCGTCAATAAGAGCCTTGGATGACTATGCATATCAATGGCTAAACACGGTTTCATCTGCCCAGCTAAGATACAACTAAGATCAGTCACATGAATATGCATGTTGAATAATTGTCCGCCTGTTTGTGAATCGCATTCATGACCATGTGTTGATTTTCTGTATATTCAGATAATTTAGAACAAGCCAACTTCCTGGTTCTTCCTATCTTGTAATCAATGCAGAGTGAGGCTGACTTTAGTTGATGCACCTGTGATATATTTGCCATATCTTTTCCTGCCAAAGACCACATTTCTGATAAAGACCACATTTCTGCCAAAGATCACATTTGATCTTGGGAATATAACCCTAGTTGTTTGTAGCAATTCTCCTTTTGACAGCAAGTTGTATTTTGTTTTGGTTAGTACCTGTATTATCATTTCATTGTCTAATTAGGAACCTCAACGCAGTAGTGTATATCAAATTGAGGATTCAACAGATACACGTTGCCACCAGAATTCGAGAATACTTACCCATTCAAACCATTATCAATTCTTAGTGGTCATCAATTCGTAACTTGTAAATAATGTTTGTGGCACATATCCTCTATAATGCCATGTTGTCTTGTCGAGGTGTCTTATTCATGAATCTGTATATCCGATAATAAAGGCAGTATGAGTAGATCGAATAATATTATTTTTGTATACGGAGCATGGGGGGGGGGGGGGGGGGGGGGGGGGGGGGGGGGGGGGGGGAAGGGGGGTCTATTTATATTAACTGCTTCACCCCCTTTCGTAAACCTGAAACAAGGTTGATGCGTCAGGTGTCGCAGCGCAGTATCCGTTGCCTCGGCTGCAAACCCTAGATGCTTGAGCAACTCCCCTCACGCAAGAGCCGCATACGACCACAGCTAGGCAACCAAGAATTATGCAGCCAACAATCTCCAGAATATAAAAGGGCGAGTTCCCGCATAATCGTATCTCAGTTTTTTTTATAGGGTGGATTCAGATCAAGGAATTTCAACATAGGGATTTTAACATAGGATTTAAATACATAGGGATTTTATTTCTGGAGAGGACAAAGGTTCGAAGTTGATTACCGTACCCTCCCACTGTGATTATATATTTACAGCCAATTACTTCTTGAACATTGACTTATTTACAGCCATTGGAGACGATAATTTAATGAAGGACTGATGAATAAGGACTGTGAATTATGGCTGAGAAAAGAAGACTAGAAAAGAAGACTAGAAAAGGAGACTAGAAAAGGAGACTAGAAAAGGAGACTAGAAAAGGAGACTAGAAAAGGGGGCTTACAAATATGGACATTCCAAGGCTATTACTACCTTGAAGGATGACTTACTTACAGCCAGTCCAGAATACAAAGATACCATGTGTCTATATAATGATTATGTTATGCAGGTCTATTTATGCAGAGCTTTCATGGATTGAAGGAAATTGGCCATGACTTCATCATAGTGCAGTTTTTCTTCGTCCAGAACAGAGGTAACGCTCACATCCTGGATCGAGCCCGGCCTCGAGATATCGTCTAGAAGAGACGAAAACCATTTGGTCTCACCCTGGCCAAAGCAAAGCGTATATGCATCACCCGATTGGTTGGCACGTGCAGTACGGCCCACTCTATGCACGTATTCACGGGACGAGTTGGGAAGGTCATAGTTGACCACCGTGTTGATGGACAACAAATCTATACCTCTGGCAATCAAGTCTGTGGCGATCAAGATGTTGATCTTGCCCTCTTGGAATTGGCCCAAGAGCTTGTTTCGCGTGGAGGTCACATTATTGGTGGAGTTGATGTAAGCAGCATGGATGCTGGCCGATGGTTGCAATGCCTTAAAGAGCTCGTTGAGAATATAACAGAGCCGAAGAGTGGCATCGTTGGATTTGGCAAAGATAAGCACATTGGCTGTCTTTTGATACTCCAATAAGAATTTGGCAAGCAATAATGGTTTGAGTGCCGATTTGGACAGCGAAAAAAACAACTTCCACTCGCTCAAGCCCGCAGGAACAGAGAACATCTCGTTGACCAATTGTCTCGACAGATTGACAATGACTAAGCGTGGTTTGTGGAACTTCAAGAGGGATAACTTTCCTGCATCCGTGGTCAATGTGGCCGAGAACACCATCTTCTGTGGCTGCAACTTCCAGGTATTGGCAACGATTTTCCCTTCACTGTGACACCGTTCAATACTCAGCACAACCACCTCACACCAATTCTGGAACAGCTGGTTGAGCAACCGATCAGCCTCATCAACAACCAAAAATCTCAATGCTTCCATTGAAAGTGAACCAGAAAGAATGTGTTCGACCAAACGACCGGGCGTGGCCACAGCGATATCTGGTGAATGGGCTGAAAAACGGGCGGCTTCTTCTTTGATGGATTCATTTCCAAGTCCAGTCACTTGCAAATCAAAGCCACTTGCCAAACTACGGAGCGTGGCTGCCACTTGCATGATCAAAGGCTTGGTGGGCACCAAGATAATGGCCCGAAGACGGGGCACAATCCGGTCTTTTAATGCTTCTATAATGGGTACGGCATATGCAAGTGTTTTTCCACTACCGGTGGATGCGTTGACCAACAAGTCGCCCTGGAAATCGGGTGCAAGCTTGTTTATTTGAATATCTTTTAGGAGATGGTTCCACACGGCGATTTGGACGGAGAATGCACTGGAGAAACCAAACGATTGCAAGTTCTCTAGCATTTTGGGCAGCAAGGGAAATTCGGAGAAGGGTTTCAGATCCTCGGGGAGGGCATATTCTGGCTCGGCAAGCCAATCGAGGTTCTGCTGATGCAATTTGTTGGATTCAAGATTGGGGTCTGACGGGAGTTCCGGTTGAGGGATGGGGCCCAAGTCATGGAGTTCATGATCCAGAGCCTCAGATTCGGAGTCTGCTTCATCATTCTGGTTTGCTGCAGACGATTTGAATTTGCGGAGAATACTAGCATGTTTGGATAAATGGCTCTGATCGAGGTTTTCCAGATCCAGGGGAAGGGGATCCAGGGGAAGAGGATTCAGGGAATGTGAAGGCGACCCTTCTTGATGTTTGGCTTTGCTTGAATCTAGGGTCTTGGAGTCAGCATTAGTATCTTTCTCTGGTTCATCCTCACTATCCAGGCCACTGTCCAGATCCAGCTTCAGAGTCAGGCTCAGACTGTCACTGTCACTGTCACTGTCATTTTCCAGACTCAGACTCAGACTCAGATCCAGATTCAGACTGTCACTGTCCAGACTCAGGTCCAGGCTCAGACTCAGGCTCAGACTCAGGTCCAGACTCAGACTCAGACTCAGACTCAGAACAGACGCCTTTTTTGAGTCCAAATCCAAAACAGGCTCCTCCAACTTTCTCTTCCGAGGAACCAATTTCTTGGCCACAGGCTTTACGACCGGGGCATCAGGATCAAAGCGTTGGGCAAACATGATGAGAGATGAGCATCAGGGCAGATTTTCAAGAACCCGCGATCACGTGCGCGCCTCGAAAGGTGAGAGTCAGTCTCACGTTGAAAGCGCAAAAAAAGACCCATATCTCACACCACAATCTCCAACATGAGGGCAGCATTCAATCTTATGAAAGGAAGGTCAGCGTGGAAGGGCCCACATGTGGTACCTCTCCCTATAGCCGAGGCCATGAAGACGGGAACGGCGATCCGTACCAATGCCAGAAGTTGTACGATTCTCCCGCAATTCGTGGGCTTGAAGTTCCAGGTGCACAACGGAAAGGAGTATGTGGAGCTTGAGATTTCCGATGAAATGGTCGGCAGCAAGTTGGGTGAGTTTGCTCCTACAAGAAAGAGGTTTACTTATAAGTTCTCCAAGAACTAGTCAAGTCACCGAAGTCAGTCACCGAAATGAGTTAGTCACTGAAATGAGTTAGTCACCGAAATGAATCAGCATAATGACACAAAGAGTCAGAAATGAAGAGTCAGAAATGGTGGCATGGTGACATATTAGCCAGGAAATGATGACATGAAGAGTCAGAAATGAAGAGTCAGAAATGAAGAGTCAGAAATGAAGAGTTAGAAATGAAGAGTCAGAAATGGTGGCATGAGACACGCTGTATATAATCCATAAAAGCAGAGAGCTTGAATTCAATTCGAATACCAATGAGTATCAATACATGCATCAATACATGCATCAATACATGCATCAGTGTAGTCAAACAACAGTTTAATCCATCTCTACTTATCACACTGGAACACCAAGACTACAGACAAGCAGTACACACCAAGTAGACTTCAGGTAGTAGTAAATAACAGTACTCATTGACAGTACTCATTGATAGTACTCATTGATAGTACTCATTGACAGTACTCATTGATAGTACTCATTGACAGGACTCATTGACATAGACTTACCATTTATGTAGCATTACAGTTTAGAACCACGGATGGGACCATGGATGGGATAACTACCACCATAGTACCAAGTCAATAGGACTTCTATAGAATAGAAGAGGTGATGAAGGTTGACTATGGAGATATACATACATATATATGACAAAGACTTGATGGGTTAGTAGTAAGTAGTAAGTAGTAAGTAGTTAGTAGTAAGTAGTTAGTAGTCAGTAGTTAGTAGTTAATAGTAGTAGTCAGTAGTTAGTAGTTAGTAGTTAGTAGTAGTAGTAGTAGTTAGTAGTTAGTAGTAAGTAGTTAGTAGTAAGTAGTAGTAGTAGTAGTTAGTAGTCAGTAGTTAGTAGTTAGTAGTTAGTAGTAGTAGTAGTAGTAAGTAGTTAGTAGTTAGTAGTTAGTAGTTAGTAGTTAGTAGTTAGTAGTCAGTAGTAAGTAGTTAGTAGTAAGTAGTAGTAGTAGTAGTTAGTAGTTAGTAGTTAGTAGTTAGTAGTAAGTAGTTAGTAGTAGTAGTAAGTAGTAGTAGTAAGTAGTAAGTAGTAGTAGTAAGTAGTTAGTAGTAGTAGTCAGTAGTTAGTAGTAGTAGTAAGTAGTGAGCGTGGTTTGATTGACGAGGAGGCTGCTTAAACTATGGGTTTAAATATTAATACATTTCTTGATTATCAACTATCTTATGGGGAGGGATAAGTTTATAGTTGTTTTGGCTTTAATTTTTCGGTTACCCCTGTCTCCCATGGATGCGTTATAGTGCTCAAGACAATACAGAGCCACCAACGATCCATTGTAGAAAAGAGACTTGAGGTTGGCATGTTCACTGTATTAATCCTTCACTGTTGCTGTGGTGATCATTGATGTGTTGACTTTGAGTTAGTAGGTGGTAGTTTATATTCTCCCTGGTTCATCTTAGTAACAAAGTACTACTCTTTACTACTAGTGTTACTCTTATGTACTACTCTTAACTATTAGTACTACTCTTATGTACTACTCTTAGCTACTAGTACTACTCTTAACTACTAGTACTACTCTTATGTACTACTCTTGTCTACCAGTACCAGTACTACTATACTGTACTAGTACTACTATACTCTTGTCTACCAGTACCAATACTACTATACTCTGCTAGGACTAGTACTACTATACTCTACTACTAGTACTCTTCCAAAATGCTACTCTTAACAGTCTACTGTACTACTGCTACTTAGCTCTAATACTACTATTGTTAGATCTACCATAGGCAGGTCCCTGGCTATGAAGGTATAATGAAGAATTTCAGTGCAATTGTGTCAGTGCAATTGTGTCAGTGCAATTGTGTCAGTGCAATTGTGTCAGTGCAATTGTGTCAGTGCAATTGTGTCAGTGCAATTGTGTCAGTGCAATTGTGTCAGTGCAATTGTGTCAGTGCAATTGTGTCAGTGCAATTGTGTCAGTGCAATTGTGTCAGTGCAATTGTGTCAGTGCAATTGTGTCAGTGCAATTGTGTCAGTGCAATTGTGTCAGTGCAATTGTGTCAGTGCAATTGTGTCAGTGCAATTGTGTCAGTGCAATTGTGTCAGTGCAATTGTGTCAGTGCAATTGTGTCAGTGCAATTGTGTCAGTGCAATTGTGTCAGTGCAATTGTGTCAGTGCAATTGTGTCAGTGCAATTGTGTCAGTGCAATTGTGTCAGTGCAATTGTGTCAGTGCAATTGTGTCAGTGCAATTGTGTCAGTGCAATTGTGTCA
The DNA here is from genome assembly GCA_002370695.1 of Metschnikowia matae var. maris. NCBI lineage: Eukaryota > Fungi > Ascomycota > Pichiomycetes > Serinales > Metschnikowiaceae > Metschnikowia > Metschnikowia matae. The sequence continues at coordinate 91,711 of NKZH01002194.1, forward strand.
GTGCAATTGTGTCAGTGCAATTGTGTCAGTGCAATTGTGTCAGTGCAATTGTGTCAGTGCAATTGTGTCAGTGCAATTGTGTCAGTGCAATTGTGTCAGTGCAATTGTGTCAGTGCAATTGTGTCAGTGCAATTGTGTCAGTGCAATTGTGTCAGTGCAATTGTGTCAGTGCAATTGTGTCAGTGCAATTGTGTCAGTGCAATTGTGTCAGTGCAATTGTGTCAGTGCAATTGTGTCAGTGCAATTGTGTCAGTGCAATTGTGTCAGTGCAATTGTGTCAGTGCGATTGTCACAATGGTGATATGACATTCGAACAGTCCAGAATAATACTTCCAATATTGTTCTGGTGGAGAGACCTTTTGGAACCCATCCTCACCTTTGTAATGCAAATCACTCTCAGAGGCAGCATGCACGGCCGATTTGGATTCTGTGTGGTAAGGCAAGAGGTAGATAATTAGTGTATCTCCAGCCACATCCATGAACCAAGCTTCTCTATAAACTATTTTGGTGACGAAACTCCAAATATTCAAAATTTACTAAGAATGACCAAAAATATTTTTATCAAGGGTCAAAGTACTAATCAAGGGTCAAAGTACTAATCAAGGGTCAAAGTACTAATCAAGGGTCAAAGTACTAATCAAGGGTCAAGAGTTATATAAGTCACTCCGGTTCCTCTTTTGAGTACCATCAACGAATAAAAGAAGTTAAAAATGTATTAAAGAGCGTAACAACTACTATGCTATACTATATACAGTCATACTCCATTCTATATCAAAGTCTTACCCTTGGTGATCAAAGGCTTGATCTCAGCTCAGGTCTCGGATTGAGCAACATCCGACAACAAGTACATCCACTCGGTTTATTTTGTCTACTATCTATATATCTATATTATATTCGGTCTACCCTCCATTACTCTCCACAACTCTCCATTACCCTCCACAACTCTTTATGCCTGTAGATCTTTGTCATCTGTCGAATGATTCATGTACATTAATTCTTGGTTTGAAAGGACTGGTTTTGAAAGGACTGGTTTTGAAAGGACTGGTTTTGAAAGGACTGGGATGTAAGGACTAGGATGTAAGGACTGGGATGTAAGGACTAGGATGTAAGGACTGGGATGTAAGGATTCTATAGTGCTTCAAAATATATATATGGGTTCTAGAAAGTCTTGCTTCTTTCTTTTCTCATTAATATTCTCATTAATATCATCATTGATATGTGGCTGGAAATGGCTTTGATACTAGGCTTTACTGTTTTTTTACCCTCTAAATAGTCTCATGGGCAGGTATGCTAATTAATAATTCAGCACTGATTATATGTCCAATATCATGGACTGAGATTACTCATTCTTTTTTAGTACCATTTTATCTGCTTGAATCTTGACTGATACTCACCATACTTTATAGATGTATGAATATGAGTCTACTGTTTTCAGTGATGCCATAAAGCAGTAAGCAATCAAGTCTGAAGTAAACAGGAAACAGCAATTGAATAGGAAACAATTGAATAGGAAACAATTGAATAGGAAACAATTGAATAGGAAACAGCAATTGAACAGTAGAAAGGAGAAAGCAATCTTGGACGCTTCGAGATCGGTCAATTTAAAAGGGACAAAAAGACCCCCACTCGATCTCATGAAATACTGTACTCAGAAGATGTCATATCAACAATTGATTATGAGAAAAGTACAGATCCCAGGAACCACTCAAAAGCGGAAGTGATCCCATTCAAGTAACAATCTCGTCTAACGGGGCAATTCCCCAAACTTAATAGTAGAAAGGACAGGAGTAGACAGGAGTAGACAGGAGTAGACAGGAGTAGACAGGAGTAGACAGGAGTAGACAGGAGTAGACAGGAGACAGGAGACAGGAGACAGGAGACAGCAATTGAAGCAGTAGAAAGGACATCATTGGAAAGGATAATAGTAGACAGCACTGGAAAGGACTGGAGATGACTGGAGATGACTGGAGTAGACATTAGTCATGGCCTCGTGGAGTATAGTCATTCAATCTCTCCTGACGCAAAGCTCCTGTACGGTCCTTGACCGGCCATTTCCCCCAGCCATTCAAACGCACCACCAAACAAGTGGCATTATCGTCACCTCCAATGTACTCCACAAACTTAATCACCTCCTCGGCACAGAACTGCGGTGTGGCCTTTTGGTGTCCCTTTAAGTTGAAGTTGACCATGATAATGTCTGCGACTTCCTGATCGGTCAATTCATTGGTCACTCCATCCGTACAAAGCACCAAGAACGACTCGTCACCTCCCAAACCACCCACCGTATGTTCTTCGATTTCTTCTGCACTCAACTTCTTGTGCACGGTCTCAGAGTCTCCAATAATATACTGTGCCACATCTGGTTCTGCAGTCACACCCATTTCCTTAAAGTTCAAGTCTCCAAAAGACCTAGTATTAGCTAAGGAAATAAACCGTTCCTCTCCAAACGAATCCGTCATAAAATACGTGGATGAGTACCTCCTCAAACGAGCAGATTCACTAGGGTTAGAAGGATGGTGCGGAGATGTAAGTCCGTGGGCTTCACCCGTCCGATCCACTAAAATGGCCCTAGTATCGCCCACTTGTGCAATTGTAAGTTTCAGAATCGTTTTGCGGTGGAAATAGTATTCCTCCAAGACTGCACGCAGCTCATTCTCCAGGTACACGGTTTCAATGAATGCAGAAGTGCATGTAGACCCAGATTTATTATCTTTCTGACGGAAAAAATCATAATCTGTAGCAAGAAAAGCCATTGGGATCCGAATACTTAAGTCATCAGGAGGAAGATTTAAATGGAGGAGGTTCTGGATGCAGGAACGGCTCTTCATTCGGGCCACATTTTCATCTTTTTTCTTATACCATCGTTTCCAATAACCACCAATATCCTTTGCATAAGTCTTTAAAAGTTGATCTTGTTTTTTTGGAGAAGAAACTAAATCAGTCCGGGCCTCTACTGTCTGCAGGAGCACCGATTCTAAGAACTTCAGACATTGGTCTCCGCCATGACCATCAAAAATATTAAAATTAAACACGGACTTATCGTTAATAGAAAGTACTCCTGCACTGTAGCGGTCTTCATTATAAAGTCGGTTGACACGTGACGAAGTGTGCCCAAAATGAGACGGGCTTTTGAGGAGAGGAACCCGGAGTTTATAGGGGTACTTATTATCGGACGACGGATTTCCGGCAGTGAATGAGACGCTGCTTGAGAAAAAACGGGCGCTTTGAATTGTAGTAAATGTTGTTTTTTGTAATGGTTTGGGGTATGAAATGGCGGGTAGAATGGGTGTTTTGGATGGCATTACCGGAATAGGCAATAAGGATTCCGGATTGGGCCACAGGATGTCCCGTTTAGGCAATCTGATTTCCTTTTTGGACACACGTACCCATTTAGGCCATACGCCTTCCATTTTGGGCCTCATCAACTAGTGTGTATGTGGAGCCAGCCAAGTACAAGAGGTGAGTTTAAAGTGAAACTAGTGAGAAATATACCCCAGATTGATTGCGCGGCCATATGCAGGAAACTAGAGGAAGAAGAAAGAAATTCCAATATGCTCTAGTGGAGTCTACAGTAGAGTCCATATTAATAAAATACGAATATATGTTTATTGGATATAGTAAGTGATTTAGAGTCAGCACCAGAGTCAGCACCAGCACCAGAGCCAGGGCTAAAATCAGTACCTCCGACCCCTATCCAACGTGCAGTCCCCAATCCCCAATCCCCAATCGACAAAGAAGTCAACAAAAAGTGAACTTAGACACAACTAAGGAAGTCACTTGAACAGAATAGTAAGGTGGTTCTAACGGAACTTGGTGGAGTTCTGAGTTCTGGGTTCTGGGTTCTGGGTTCGTTCTGAGTTCGTTCTGAGTTCGTTCTGAGTTCGTTCTGAGTTCTAACTGAATCTGAATCTGAATCTGGTTCTGAATCTGGTTCTGCCTTTTATAAAAGATCAAACTAGTAAGAGTCCAATTCCTGTGAACCCCCTTACAAAGCAGCCTTGATCTTGGGCTCCAACTTATCACCAGAGCTCAAGGCCTGCACATCGGAGTTACCACCAATGTGTTCGCCACCAATAAAAACATTGGGCACGGTTCTTTGCTTGGTAATCTCATACAAAGCTTCCTGGATCTCGGAACCGTTCTCCTCGGTGTCCAATTCCAAGATGTAGGCCTCCTGCGTAATAGCATTGATGGTGTTCTTGGTCTTGGTGCAGTAAGGACAGTAAGTCTTGGAGGCAATGAAGATAGGCTTCTCCTTGATGAGCGATTGCACTAAATCAATTGTTTCTTGCTTCATGGCTGGTGGCGTGGTGTATAAAAATCTCTTGAGGAGGTTAAACATGTAAAGAAATGGTGTCAATTTATAGCTTGCTGCTTACAAATTGCGCCCGGTGCGCACACGACTGTGGCCCCCTCACACCATACCAATATGCAATTAGTATTAGTATTGGTATTGGCATAAGTATTAGTATTGGTATTGGTTTTTTGGTATTGGAGTAATATCTTTAGTGTTGGTATAGGTATAGGTGGAGGTGAGGGATGGTGCAGTTCTATTGCTCTATTGCCCTATTGAATCGATGTAGTCCTTGTTAGTATTGAATTCCCTCATTAAACTAATTATTGTTATATTATGAATTACCACCATACTATTATTCTTAATATCTACCATTCAGTATTGGCAGTGATAGAAATATTAGTTTTGACTAACTAGAATACTTAGAGTAGCTAGGCTCACTGGAATAGTCAGAATGGCTAGAATCCAAAATACATCAATCACTAGAAGGATTAGTAGTAGGTGTATATCCCAACAGCTTATGTATGATCTGTATAGTCTTAAATCCTTGTGAAACATTCATGTATTAAGTTATCTTTTTTTTTGGTTGATGAGTAAGAGGGAATCAGGTTACTCAAGTAATTGGCAAAGGGTCGGTCAGTCAATCGAAAATAGTATAGTCATAGATTTAGTCATACTCTTAGTGGCTGTTCATTGCTGTTGATGGCTGCTCATAGCGGCTTATAGGTATACTCGTAAAATTGGTGGGAGTTTGTTCATTGACATTGGTATGGCTGCAATTCTTGAATAGTGAGAATTCTCTCGGGGGAATCAGCTGCTTTATATACCCAGCAGAATTGCTTGGCTGTTTCATCTTTGCAGCTTTTGTGTCTGCATTTGTGTTTGCATTTACGTCTGCGTTTGTGTCTGCATTTGCCACCCAACGTGCAGCTCTTGGTATATAAGTATGCGACTCCCAGCTCAGATTTGCAGCATTATTTCTTCACCAAAAACTTACACTACCCTTTGGCAAAATAATTCTTTCGGTGGTACGCTTTTTTTTGTCACTCATGGGTATCCTTTATTTGATATCAGTTATAAAGTGAATAAACTTTAAACTATGCGGACCCACTATTAAGCCACTATTAAGCCACTTAGTCAAATTAGGCGACTGCTTCTCAAGAGTTTTTGTTCATCAAAAGAAAAAAAAAATATTTAGTATGAGTGAATTGCAGTGATATACTCTAATATGTGTATTGGTTAGTGGTATACTCTAGCATATGTTCCGGTTGCATATGATCCAGTTGATTTTCCGGTGGATGTCCAGTCAGTATCCATAATTTAGTAGTAAGTCAATACTTACTGAGGAGGCCTCCCGTTTTTCCAGTCACTAAAAATCCTGTTACTAATAATCTCAATGGAATAATGGTCTGGATCTTTAATAAATGCAAGCTCCTTCATCTTACCCTGGTTATATTTCACAGACCACTCGATGGAATCTCCGAATTTAGATTCAATTTCACCACAGAATTTCTCGGGGTCGTCACATGATACACACGTGTGCCCATACCCTTGAAGAGCCCCATTTTCTGTGGAGTTTCCATTATGGTACCCTTCAAAAGAGTCATCATTTTCAGTTCCATAGTTTTGGGTCAATTCAATGACTCCTTCCCGAAGTGCAAGGTCACTATGAGACATCAGACCCTCTTTAAAATCAGGGTCGTGCTCATACCCCAAGAAATAGAGGTCGAATTTAGCTGCAGCATGTTCTTTTTTGGTGAACAATTTCATGCCCAAGACATTCCGGTAGAAATCCAATGATTTCTGGGAGTCCTTAACTCGGATCATGGTATGGTTAAGTTTATAAGAGGACAACTCGGAAACATTGGCTTTTTTCCCTTGTCCATGTTCAATGATTTCGATCCAGTACCCATTAGGGTCTAAGGCAAATGCAATATTGCTCTGTCTACCATCACTCAACTTTTTCTTGAACAGAACTCCATCTTCCAAAAGCGTCTTTTCACATGCTTGGATGTTGTCAACACTCACACAAATGTGGCCGAACCCCCTGAACTTTTCACCGTTTCCATTGTTCAATTTATACTCGGGGTCATTTTCCACTCCATGGTTATGACACAATTCCAAAATGCCTTGTCTATCAGCCCAGTTCTTGGGGGTACTGGTTTCATAGCCCATCATATAGAGTGTGAATCCATCCATGATAAAATGGTTGACTAACTTCATGCCAAAATGCTTCTCATAAAAGGGCACACTGACTTTAGGGTCTTTAATACGCAAACACGTATGGTTCATATGGAATGAAGTATCGATAGTCATGGTTCTAATGGCTGTAAAAGTTCTGGTTGGTTTAATGGGATTAGTTAGGAACTTATTCTTGAGTTTGGGGAAAAAGAGTGGTCTGAACATGAGGGAGAAATGGTAACTTGCTTTATAGACATGACATTGTGCAGGCGGAAAATCGCTTACATGCAGGATATGGACATTTCTTTATATACAGGCACACACCCTCACACATACACATACACCCAAACTCTTAAGTAAACCCTTTTATTCTCAAATAATTTTTCAATTATAAACAACTCAATCTTTTAATTAACTTACTATGTTATAGGTGTTTAGTATGAGTTTGTAAGAATAGAAGTGGAATATACCGGATTATGAATTCCGGGGAACCCTCGGAACTACACATCCTTACCCCTCCGTACCATAGTATCATAATACGATAAAAATTAAATACTATCATAAAATGCACTAAACGGAATTCATCTACGTTACCTGCATATAACGGTTTATAGTATAATAAAACTGATGAACCGGTTTTTTTTTTTGTGGGTGGGGGGCGAGTTCCGTGGGTGGTGGGGTCGGAATGAACCTTTCCGCGGCCGAATGACCAGTTCCGGGGCTTATATCCAGATCCGGGGCTTATATCCAGTTCCGACCTATTGACTCAGGTCGTTTTATCCTCCCCCCATAAAAATAAAAATCCGTTTTTTCAATAGAAACATATTTTTGTCATTTTCACGGGAATTATACTTCGGTACGAAGTTTGGATCTGACGTGGGGGTTGCTGTAGAGAAGGGTTGCTTTTTTTTCCGGGGGAGTATCACGTGACTATAGCAGCAACTTCCGCGGCCGGATTACCTAGTTCCGGCGATTATATGCAGGTCCCCCAATGAAAATTATTCCCCGGAAATTACCTAAACCCCTTTTATTTTTGGGTTCCATGGTTTGCCATTTGCCAAATAGTCAGACCACTCTCATAACATATCACGTGATGTAAATGTAAATATTCAACCAAGGCAGTTAGAAATCCGGTCTAAGCTTATATGCAGGTGCATAGGATTATCCTTGGATGGTTTTTCGTCACCAAAACAAGTCCAAATTGGAAAGTAAGTGGACTCTAAATTGTCAAGGACATTTAATTGCATATGATGATTGCCTGATTGGTTAATTAAATCCCGGAACATAACTGATACCTTTAAGTATATGCAGGAAACTCAATATACCTAGTGATTAATCTTTTGTATCGTCCACAAATAAAGTTAAATCACTTTCTTAAAGTTCAGTAGCTTAAAAAGGGCCTCCCTGAAATTCAATCTAGAACCATTCATACTAAAATGGGTTCCATGTAATTGATGAAACAATGAAGTATAGATTAGTCCATCAGTGTATCATAGTATATCTTCATATCAAGCCCCTGGCAGTAGTCTAAAAGGAGATAAACAGATATGGTAATCTCTAAATACTTCTTAATGGATCACCTGACTGTATGACCTGACTTGTATCAGATGACTTGTATCACATGACTTGCATCCGCGGCTCATGTGATTTAAATCACCTGATGGCATCAACCTCGTATAACCTAAGAGCTGCGAAAAGACGACTCCATGTTTCGCCGGTTCTTCTCATCGTTACCGCCAAGGTGGTCTGCCTATAATGTAAAACCCCGCAACACCATCAGTACCATCTATACTCGGTACCAGGCCAAGCAACCCATTTCCGTGGTCACGGCATGGGACCACATCACCGCCAAAATCGCCGAGAAGGCCGATGTGGATATTACCCTTGTGGGAGATTCATTGGCAATGGTGGCGCTTGGGTATGAGGATACAAACGAGATCGGGCTCGAAGAGTTTTTGTACCATACCCGAGCTGTGGCCCGTGGTAACAGCACGTCGCTTATTGTGGCGGATGTGCCCTTTGGTACATTTGAAAGCAGTGATGCTCAGGCCATTGATACATGTATCAAGCTTATTAAGCAAGGGCGGGCGCAGGCTGTAAAAATTGAGGCCGGGGCGGAGACGGCCGAGCGGGTTCGCCAGATCGTGGGTGCAGGAATCCCCGTAGTGGGGCATGTGGGTCTAGCCCCTCAGAAACATAATGTGACTGGGGGTTATAAAGTGCAGGGAACCACGGAGGAAGGGGCGCGGCGGATACTCGCAGATTGCCATGCGCTTCAAGAAGCCGGGTGTTTTGCTCTTCTTGTTGAGTGCGTGCCTAATAAGCTAGCGGAGCTCATAACCACCCAAATGTCCATTCCCACAATTGGTATTGGTGCAGGTCCTTTCGTGTCGGGCCAAGTATTGGTTATGGCCGATATGTTGGGTATGAATGACCGCAAGAGGGCCAAGTTTGTCAAACAGTATATGGACTTTGAGCTGGATGCAGTACGTGCTTTGAATAATTACAAGAGAGATTTGGAAACGGGTGAATTTCCTGATCAAAATGTCCATGGCTATAAGATCAAATCGGCGGTATTGGAGGCATTAAAGAAGTGAGGTAGTGGAAGTGACCAATCAGAGACTCAAATGAGAGACTCAAATCGGAACTCAAATCGGAACTCAAATCGGAACTCAAATCGGAACTCAAATGAGAGACTCAAATCAGTCACTGAAGATTACTGACCAATCAGGGAGTGATCAATCAGCGAGTGACTAAACATTGAGTGACCAATAAGGGAGTGGCCAATCAGGAAGTGGAACTCAGTGACTAAAGATAGTGACTGAAGATTAGTGACTGAAGATTAGTGACTGAAGATTAGTGACTGAAGATTAGTGACTGCCGATTAGTGAGTGAAGATGAGTGACTGACCAATCAGTGACCAATCAGTGACCAATTAATGACAATGTGTGAATAGTGATGGTTGAAAGTTGATACTGAGGATCCGGGGAAGTGAGTGAAGGAACAATCAGGACTAATTGGGAAACTCCATACTGAGTATCTGAATAATGGATGGTGATTAGATACAAAGAGATGGTGATATGATTGGTCATGTGATCAGTGAATGGAGATGGTGGACATGCATATGATCTAGTTTGGAGCCTAGAGAATGTCCCACTCAGTTGTGTGAGGAACAGCATAAGATCCGATATGTTACTGGCTAGGGTTTAGAGTGATGGTGTCAATACTGAAGTTAATAAAGGTACTAAGGTACTAATACTAAAACTTACTCATGATACTTGTGTAGTGTAAAACACTCACACGGAACTGTTACTTTAAAGGCTATACTAAAAAAAAAGCCCTGGGGATGAAAAAAAATCCAGTTGGGGCAAGCTGGGAATCGAACCCAGGACCGCCCGCACCCTAAGCGAGAATCATACCACTAGACCACGTGCCCTTCTGGATGGGTATTTTTTTTTTCACATTAGCCAAAGAACAAAAACGAATTAAATGGTTGTATTGGAATATACTTTTTTATTTTTCACTCAAAATAAACGAAGACTTTATGAATATTCATGTTTGTTTTAAAAGATTGGTTAGGTGTATCTTTATTTTTTTTTATACATTTTTTTTTGTTGTAAAAACACCCGTACACCACCAGTATTAGCATCTCAGAGTGTGCACACTCACTACATACCTCCATACCCACTAGTCAATCTCGGAGCCCAAAGTAAGCCCCACGCAACTACGAAGAATTCCAATTAGCTATACTATTAATAAGCACGGCTCCTGCACCCAGTACACTATATTCCCTGTTCCTGAAAGTACCCACCCATTCTCAGATATACCCACCATCAATATACACCCCCCAACAATACCCCATCACAACATGGCCCACAATCTTCCCGCCAGCACCACGTACGGCAAAATGGGCGACGATGGAGTAGATGTGCCGGATGAAAAAGTCATTGACGAGATTTTTCAGGAAAAAACAACCAAACATGCCGAAGATGCTATTGACTATGAAGATATAGATGAATTGGCTGATGAAGATGACCTCCCCATGGAAGAAATTGGTGGCGAGGATGAACCCCTTTTGGAGGCCCCACACTCAAATCAGGATATCCTGGTTCCAGAAGAAAACCATCTCCAGGAAGATGCAGATAATGAGTTCGATGCACTTTTTGGAGGAGACGAAAATGGATTAGACTATGCTCATGATGATGGATCGGGCGCGTCTCAAATTCACCAAGATACAGGCGTTGATATGTTGCATATGAGCAATTCATTAGGGTTTGAAGATGATGGACTTACGGATCTAGGGCTTGGGTTCGAAGATGATGTTGAGGGACAAATACCTCCGGAGCCCCGGAAAAAACGGAGTGCTGAAGAAATTGCATCTCGCAAGTTGAAGCTACGAAAAATCGTGAACCGGATGGAATTTCAGCATAAAGCTCGGATGATGGCCCGGTATTACCCTTCATATTCTCCTTACAAGCCGTTCAATTTCCATACGATGTCAGTGGCCGAATCAAAGTTTTACGCATATAAAGTGCCGGCCATAGCGACGAAACTGCATATTAAGCCGCTTGTTCCGCTTAAAATCAGCTTGGAATTGGAGCCGGATCAACGGAAAGCTTTCAAATCTCATAAAAATAATGTGGTGGATATCCCATGGTCGGGCGTGACGGAAATTACGCAGGATGATATGAATTTCATTGCTGAATTGGGTTCAAATGGTGATAATCTAGTCAAGGTGCAAGTACTTCCTTTCATGAAGCTGGATGGAGATGGAAACGATAAGTTTAGTGATTTCAGCAAGGACCTTATTTTGGCTACGGCAGATTGGAATGATGATGATGTTATTAGTGCAGGAGAAAGCGAAGAAAGTGAAGAAGAACCCAGGGAAGGGGAGGGGAGAGAAAAAGCTTCGGAGATTACGGAAAAGTTCGAGCCAGATGAAATCGCTTATGATGATGAAAACATCTTTAATGGACAAATTGCCTCGGAGAAGTTTGAGCTCAATATGAACGACCCCAACCTCCTTTTTGTTCCTGACCTCAAGAAATCCGAACCTTCCAAATCAAAGGCAATTGTTCCTACCGATAACAAATTGCTTCAGATGAAGTTCAACATCTCCAACGATACGTCGTATGATGTACTCAAAAACAACTACAACACCAAGGTGCGGAGTCAATTGAGTAACTTGAACATTGAGCATGCGGCTCCAGCATTAAGACTCCAAACTCCTTACTACAAAATCAAGTTATCCAAGAATGAGGCTCGTGCTTTCCACCGGCCCCGGTTCCAGGTCATTCAAGGGTCGCTTATTTGTTTTTCCAAGCTCAAACAGAGGAAAAAGAAGAAGGACCGGGGGAAAACGTCACAGGAGATCTTTTCCAAGACTTCCGATTTGACTTCTGTGGATACAGGAACCATCATAGCCATGGAGTACTCGGAGGAACACCCAGGCATTTTATCCAATTTCGGAATGGGCAGCAAGTTGATCAATTATTACCGAAAGGAGAAGGATGACGATAATACGCGGCCCAAGGCACCTCTAGGTGAAACTCATGTGTTGGGAGTGGAAGATCGGTCACCATTCTGGAACTTTGGACATGTGGCCAAGGGAGATTTTGTTCCTACACTCTACAACAATATGATCCGGGCTCCTATCTTCAAGCAGGAGCAGAAATCCACGGATTTCTTGCTTATCCGGTCCCAGGGTTGTGGTAGTCACCAGAAATACTACTTGAGACCAGTTGATCAGCTTTTCTCCGTGGGTAATATCTTTCCTGCCGTCGAAGTGCCAGCTCCACACTCCAGAAAAGTCACCAATACTTCCAAAAACAGGTTGAAGATGATTGTGTTCCGTACCATGAACAAAAACAAAACTGCACGTTTATCAGTTAAAGATATCTCGCTGCATTTCCCTGATCAGAACGATATGCAGAACAGACAACGGTTGAAGGAATTCATGGAATATCAAAGACAAGGAGAAGATCAAGGGTTCTGGAAAATCAAAGGTGTGGATACTGTCCCCACAGAAGAAGAAGTCAAGGCCATGATCACCCCTGAAGATGCCACATTGCTTGACTGTATGCAGCATGGACAACAGGTCTTGGACGATGTGGATTCGCTTTTCAACGATGATAGGCGAGGAGTGGATTATAAGAAAGACAAAAAAGAAGTGACGGATGTGGAAGAAGAAAGACGGCTTTTGGAGAAGAAACGACGTGAAAAGGAAACGGATATTGATGAGACCATTGATGAAGGTCTAGCTCCATGGAGTGCATCCCGAAGTTTCATCATTTCCAACCAAACCAAAGCCATGCTTCAATTGAATGGAGAAGGAGATCCTACAGGAATCGGGCTTGGGTTTTCGTTCCTTCGGGCCACACAAAAACATGGCTTCAAACCTTTGGTCCCACCACCAAAAGATACAGTGCCTAAAAACACCACGGCATCATACCAACAGAAACTTTACGAGAACGAAATCTCCCGGATTTGGTACGGGCAAAGAAGCTCGTTGACAGTCAATGATACCGAAGGCCATACCCTTGAGGATATCTACCGGGAATATAAGCCCGTGGACCATACCAAGTACATGAAGCAGAAGATTGAAAAAGAACGGGAGGAAAAGCTTAAAGGAGAAGATCCACAGGCTGCCAATCAGAATGTGCTTAAGATCACACGGCTTATTCGGGATGAAAATAATATTGTTCAGCGGAGAGTGGAGTACCTCCATGATCCTCGGTTGATTAAAGCATATATCAAGCGCAAGAAGCAGATCGAGGGTGATAAGATGTCCATGGCAGATGTCAACGATATTATCCCCACCAACGATGCGGAGATGAATAAGATCCGGAGGAAAGCATTGGAGGAGAAGATCGCCAACCTCCAGAAAAGAGCCAAGCTCAGCAAAGGCAGGAGACCACCAAAGGATCCATTACATCTTGCAGCAGCAGCAGGTGGAACCATCATTGATGCCAATACGGTGATGTTGCCAGATGGATCATTTGCATTTGGAGGAAAAGGGATTGGAAAAGGAAAGAGCAAGACGCGGCGGTGTAAGTCGTGTGGAGCATTTGGACATATTCGAACAAACAAGGCATGTCCTTTATACAATGCCACCAAGGGAGGAACGATCCAGATTCCACAGGAACAGAAGGACATTATACTTCTGTCGGTGAAGGAACGTCCCGAGGGTTTGGGGGAGTCTGGGGGAGAAACTCCAGCCGTACATCAGGCAGGCAGTCCGCAGTGATTTTCTAGTATTTGATTGGCTATCAGGTCTAACAATCAACCAGTCATTCATCATGAAAAGACCAATAGACATTGAAGTGGGTGATCAACAGACCACACCAAAAACAAGTCTAGATACCAAGAACAGGTCTAGATACCAAATTGAAACCAAGTTGAGACCAAGTTGAGACCAAGTTGAGACCAAGTTGAGACCAAGTTGAGACCAAGTTGAGACCAAGTTGAGACCAAGTTGAGACTCCAAGTGCAAAAGTCTAATGACAAGAATACAGTGAGCACCAAGAAGCCAATAAGATGAAAATAGGATCATGATAAGGAGCCATTAAGATGAAAATAGGATAATGATAAGGAGCCAATAAGGAGCCAAGAGGTCCTCTTATTATAGATATACCAAGTAATTGTACTATGGAAATGTACCAACACAACGGAGCAGTGTAGATACATCAAGAGGTCAACCCACAAGAGGATCCCACTGAAGTTTGAGAGAAACGTGGGTTTGAAAGTCTCCACCAGAACAATAGGAAGTATTACTCTGAACTGTTCGAGTGCCGTATCACCATTGTGACAATCGAACTCACACAATCGAACTCACACAATCAGTCTCACACAATCGAACTCACACAATCAGTCTCACACAATCAGTCTCACACAATCAGACTCACAATAACTACTATAGCTATAAACAGCAAGCCATGTATATCTAAAGTACAAATTAACTTGGTGAAGAATAGTATAGGCAGAATAAAGTAGAACGGTTACTAAATCATGGGTGGTATGGAGTAGTACTATGGTAGTCTTGCAATGTATACTACTCCCAGAAGTTCTCGTCTATTATACTCAAGCTTACTATACTGTAACCACTGAACCCCACACAATTTGAACCCCACACAATTTGAACCCCACACAATTTGAACCCCATACAATTTGAACCCCACACAATTTGAACCCCATACAATTTGAACCCCACACAATTTGAACCCCATACAATTTGAACCCCACACAATTTTGAATGCATTTAAAGTAAAACGAGATTTTAGCACTGTGTTGGTGAATATAGTAAATCAATATATCAAGGAGTAGACAATTTGCAGCTGTCATAGAGTAGAATTAAAAGAGTTACCAGTTATTTCTTAGTGACAATTTCCAATAAGACATTGAATAACTAAGATAAAGAAGTTTTGACCCATATTCAGTCTTTCAACTTGAATTTTAGTATACAGTGTCTCTCATAATCATTCAAACTAGTCTCTAGGTTTAAGAGTTCAGAGCTCAAAATATTGAATACTCTAATGAAAGTTAGTGTGAAACATTACGCCATTTGGTTTGTGACACTGTGTGAAGGAGACAAAACCTTTTTTTGAGTTATTGGTTGGTTTAATTTGGGTAGTTCTGGCTCCAAACATTTAGTCTCCTGGTTTGAATAGTTTTGAAAAGCACTGTAAACAATATACAATATACAATATACAAGGATACGTAAGTTATGCCTTACTAGACAAAATTTCTAGTTCTGGGCCACTGCCTCTTCTTATACTCTCCTGGTCGTCAGAGTTCGGTACGGTCCCATTGTCCTGGTTCCACACAGCCCTATTGTTCTTCAATAGTCTGTAGTTCCCATTCAATTTGGAAACTTACGTGTCTCACTTCTCTGCATTCAACATATCCACGTCAAAAGTGCACCTCGAGACACTTCAAAAGTCAAGTCTCCAATTAGTGGTTGCAAGCTTTTATCACTTCACATCAACGCTCTAAAAAACATCTGCAAGCTGAAATCACCACTATACGATCTGGAGACATGCTACCCTATGTCACACGGCTCAACCAAAATACACTCCTTAGCACGGTCTTTCTATACCCTTCTCAATCGACATCGAGGCTGGGGGGATGTTAGATCCACCATAGGTAGTGCCCTACCTATTGAGATATTATGAAACCTCTCTGTCTGTAATGAGTAGCAGAATGAGCTGAGGTGATTAAAACAATTATCGCTAAGGAGTAGTTCCGCAACGATGTCTATTCTTGAAAACACTAAAAAAGCAGCTCCGATTTCTCGCTTGAGGAATCATCGGCGAATGAACATAGTAACTAAAGTACCTGACGTAACCGGAGTCTAACAAGAATCTAACATTATCTGCAAAAAGTAACTATGACTTATATAGGAAGTTGTAGAAATCCTATGATTGATGAATAAACGCATCAATAGAGAAAGAAAAAAGTTGAATCACTACTTCCAATCCCACACCCTATATTGATAGGTCATTCATAGATATAGACTTGATACATAGTAAGAGGTGGTAACAATAGGTAGATATACCCACCTGCTTTGTATCTTCACTGACAATAGAACAAAACATGTCTCATCATCAACAATAGATTTCCAAGTCAATTCCCAAGTCAATTCCCAAGTCGATTCCCAAGTTAATATAAAATTTAAGATACAATTTATTACAGTGTTCTTCAAAACTATTCAAACCAGCGCAGCCAAATGTTTTGATCCACACTAGAAAAACTTTTTGAGATCCTAAATTTTGACGCTGGGAATAATTTTGGAAAACACTGTATCACTGTATAATAAATCACTGTATAATAAATCACTGTATAATATAACATTGCAAAACAATAAACAAACCATTAATTCACAAAGTTTCATACCCCTCCCTTTGCACAACTCTTTCAAACCAAATCAAATAATGTTTCACATCAATCTTAATTCATTAAAGAATTCAATCTTTAGATGAAACCTTAAATCTGGACGATTGCCTCATATGTACAACATTTGGGAATGTTGTAGTACCAATCAAGGGTCCAATCAAGGATCAATCACGGATCAATCAAGGTTCCAATCAAGGGTCCAATCATGAATCAATCATGGGTCCAATCATAGGTCCAATAATGGGTCCAACCGGATGGAACAGGAAGTGGTATAGAGAAAACCAGTTCCAGGGGAATAGAGCTCTATTTATATTTTTTGTTCGCAACAACCCCTCATTTGCCACCACTCTGATTTACAGCCATCAGCGCACCACTCTCTGATTTACAGCCATCCGCGCACAGCAACATATAAGAACAGACACCCCCCACCATAAGACCCAATTTTTTAAGCCACTTTTTACGGTCACTATTTATACTCCTCTCAAGGCCACTATTCATACCATTCTTTATACCATTCTTTAAACCATTCTTTAAACCATTCTTTAAACCATTTTTTATACCATTCCTTATCATTCCTTATACCATTGTTTAATAAAGCAGTTGTTCCATACTACCATGATATGTATATACAGTGTTTTTCAGAAATATTCAAACCAGCCTCCAGATTTCATGTTTCAGAATATTGCATTCTAATGACAGTTGGGGTGAAAACATTACGCCATTTGGTTTGAAAGACTGTACGAAGGGTTACAAAACTTCTTGAGTCATTGGTTTGATGATTTTTGTTAGTTCTGTTTCCAAGCATATTTCCCCCCTGGTTTGAACAGTTTTGAAAAACACTGTATATACACAATCAAATTGCTGGAGTGCATGAATTTATACCTTGAGATATATACAGTGTTTTTCATAATCATTCAAACCAGAGTCCAGGTTTAAGAGCTCAGAATATTAAACACTCTAATGAAAGTTGGTGTGAAACATTACGTCATCTGGTAAGAAAGATTGTGTCAAGGGGTATGAAACTATTTTGAGTTCTTGGTTTGTTTAATTATGGTATTTCTGGTTTCAAACATTTTGCCCCCCCCCCCTGGTTTGAATGGTTTTTAACAACACTTTATCTTCAGGTATGATTGGTTTGAAGACCATGCTTGGGATGAAGTGTATTGTTCTGTTTAATTTTGATGGCATTGTTCATGGTTTGAATCGTTTGGTCGGTATGGTATGAACCCTTCTGTCATTTTGGTTCGAAACCTTTTACACCGGTGGTTTGAATGGTTTTGAAAAAACATACACTATACCCGTTGATAATCAGGATCTGTCTAACATGCACTTCCAGTCGTCAAGAATCCATTTACCATACTATTACTAATTATAGATACGCAGCTATGTGGTTATTCCATCCAATCCTGGTGTACTGATTCTACTTTTAACCCGAATAACCAAAATAACCACAGTACAATCAGTACAATTAGTACACAATCAGTACACCAGGTTATTGGATATTGGTTATTTTGGTTACTCTTTACGGTGGAGAGGCTCGTGTACTGGGGTACAGATGAGCTGCACCCCTATCATGGCCGTGTACTCCTGCACCAATACCCGAGACCCACATACCCATACACCGTGTAGCTATTGTAGCATTGTAGATTGGAGATGGGTATATATTGTAATGCAGATTGTAATGTGGGCTTATAAAGAGATCGGTGCATGAGGGCTTGGCAGGGCAGGGAGTGCATATAGACGCAAAGGCTGAGTGCATCTAGAAGGAAATTCGAGGGACGGGGACGAGTGAGATTCGAGGCACAGGAAAAAAAAATCCAAAGGTACGGGTCGAGATCCGGGATAAGCGCGCTCGCACGCGCCGCGCCCAAGGCGCCGAGGGCGCCGAGGGCACCGGACTGCACCGGAGGTACTGGGGCCACCGGAGGTACTGGGGCCACTGAGGGTAGGGGGGTCGAGGCCCTCGGAAACCGAAACCGCGAAGCGGCGGCGCATGCGCCTCCGAGGAAAAGAAAGCAATGGAAAATGCGCTCGCCCGCACTGCTCTAACAATAGCCTTCGTTGGTGCTAGTTATGCTGCGACCGCATACCGTAGACACACTGTAAGCGTACTGGACAGACGGAGAAGCAGGCAGGCAGGCTTGGACAAAAGAAAGACAATAATAGACAGATAGACGGGTAGAAGCATTAGACAGGCAGACAGATAGACGGGTAGAAGCATTGGACAGGCAGACAGATAGACGGGTAGAAGCATTGGACAGGCAGGACATACAGAGACAGAGACAGACTGTACAGACTAGACAGACTGGACAGACTGGACAAACTGGATAACGACAAGATACTCAGGAGACAGACATAAGCCAATAAACACAATCTAGATTAAATATAAATAGAAATCTCAGTTTAGCAGTATGGCAGTTTGGCAGTATGGAAGCATGGATCGGAAAATTAATTACCCCTTAGTATTTTCTTTTTTCTTTCCCTTTTTCTTTTTTTTTTTTCTTTCTTTTTTTTATCCTAGGGCTAGGGCTGGGGCTGGGGCTAGTAGTAGTGGTGGTAGTGGTAGTGGTAGTGGTAGTGGTAGTGGTAGTGGTAGTGGTAGTGGGGAGAAGGGCAGTGCATGCAGTCCGTGGATCATAACTATATTTGGCTAATTCTCGACAATGCTATAATTAGGCGCGGCGACCTGATGCATTGCACCGGGAACTCCTAAAACCTTTCTTTTTTTTTCGCTACTGCTGCTGCTGCTGCTGCTGCTGCTTCTCATCACGTGACCAAGGCAGTGCCCAAAACCACTCACACCACTACCACCACCAAGTCATACCTCCTCATTTACTACTATAACAATATGAAATAAGTAATATGAAATAAGCAATATGAAATAAGCAATATGAAATAAGCAATATGAAATAATACAAGCTAGATAATACAGATACTACAAATTGAATGGATGGATGAATGGAGGAATTATTGAGGAATGATGAATAATAAAGGAATAACTTGGGTATAGAAATTATATCTGTATGTCTGTGTGTTTCTAACCATACATTGTAGTGTTACATAAGCATACTCAAATCATATCCAGTCAATTGTGTTCGGGGATGAGTAAACATTTCTATTGTTATACAATGTTTTGGACTGTACACTGTATATATTGTTTTGTTTATTTTATACTGTATTGTATATTTTATACTGTATTGTATAGTAGAGTGTATGCTGTATTGTATAGTAGATTGTATGCTGTATTGTATAATAGAGTGTATGCTGTATTGTATAGTGGATTGTAGGGTAGTGCATATTATGGTTAGAGGTTTGAGAGTATTCTATGTTTGGGCTGCGTCGCGCGGAACTGCTGCGCAAACCTGCTGCGCGGAATGTGTCGTAATGCCAAGGCGGTTCCTGGTACACTCCGAAAATAGAAACAGGCTGAAGCTGAGAAACATATATAAAGAGGCCACCCGCACCCTCCCTCTTTCATATTTTTTCTATTCATCCTTTTCTTTCTTCATCCTAATAATAATCATAATGAGATCCTCTACTATCGCTTCTGTTCTTGCTTCCGCTGCCTGTGTTGCTGCTGTTCCTCAAGCTTGGAACTCCTCCTCCCCTGTGGCTGACATCACTGTCACTGACTACACCACCTACTGTCCTGCTTCTACTGTGGTGACTGTTACTACTTGTACTGAGGACAAGTGTGCTCCTACTGCCATCACTGTTACTGAGGCCACCACTCTTACTGTTACTGGTAAGTGTATTGTTCCTGCTTCTAAGGTGCCAGCTTCTGAGCAACCTGTTGCTCCTATCCCAACTGGTGCTCACAACGGAACTGCTCCTGCTGCTTCTACCGTGGTTACTGACATTACCGTCACTGACTACACCACTTACTGCCCAGCTTCTACTGTGGTTACCGTCACCACTTGTTCTGAGACTTGTGCTCCTCACATTGTGACTGTCACTGAGGCTACTACCCTTACTGTTACCGGTAAGTGTATTGTTCCAACCACCATTGTGCAATCTGGCTCTGCTCCTGCTCCTGCTCCTGCTGCCAAGACCACCCCTGCTGGTTCTCAAGCTCAGCCATCTCCTGCTGCTCCAGGTACTGCTGCTCGTCAATCTTCTGCTGCTGCTCCAGTTAGAAGTTCTGCTGCTGCTTCTTCTGCTGCCCCAAGTGTTTCTGACGTTGCTAACGCCGGTAACTCTTTGAACGCTGTCGGTGTTGCTGGTCTTGTTGGTGCTGCTGCTTTGTTGCTTTAGATTTGCTACATAGATTTCGACAATTGAATGTGTTTTCTAATAAAGTTCACATATCCCAACGTATGTATCACTTAATCTTTTTTTTTTTTGTTTCACTTCTGTTTCATTTCTGTTTCACTTGTGTTTCATTTGTGCTTAATTTTTTAAACCTGTTTTTTTGTTGGGTGATTTCGTGTTTCACATTTGCTTGGCCATGTATGTATTACATTGTCATGTCAGGTTTCGCCTTAGTATTGTTTGCGTTGACGATTGCAAATCGCGGTTGCACAGCCATCCTGCAGTTAAGCTGCATGCGTCTGCATACAAAGTCCTCCTCTCGCAACATCCGTACACCAAACATAAACACACAAAAAATTACACCAAAACACACCAAAACACACCAAAACACACACAAACACCAAGAATATGTAATAGGAAATACTCGGAATTACCACCCTAATACCCATTATTTAAAATAAATGCATATAAAAATAAATTAGGCTCGGAGAGGAAAAAAGAAATAAAATAAAATAAATAAACCGGAAAGTCCCAACCTGCATATAAACAAACTCATCTCTCAATGCCCTTTGGTTTGACGAGAGATGATTCTTGTATATATGGAATATGTATAGTCGATCCCCCTTATGGGATCTGCATATTTGTCGATTTAACGATTTGACAAATTGTCGATTTGTCGATTTGCGGAATTGTAGATCCATTAAGAAATCACCTTCTCTCTATATAGCCGCGTTTATATGTAGGAATTACCATATTAGGAATAATCATAGTCCCCTCCTTTCCTTTACCCTTCTCCCCACCAAAACTCCTCCCAAACTCCTCCCAAACTCACCTGAAACTCTCCTGAAACTAACCTGAAACTCTCCTGAAACTCACCTGAAACTCTCCTGATTCATTCATCAGCCGATACCTTTACGATTGCCATGGTACTTGCGGTTATGGGAGAAGCGCAGTACCAAAAGTTGTCTAGCTTTAAGGTCGGTGCATTCTTGCTCTTGGAGCTATTCCTTTACGACATTCACAAAAAACTTACAAAAAACTCACCTGAAACTCACAAAAACTCACCTGAAACTCACCTGAAACTCACCTGAAACTCACCTGAAACTCACAAAAACTCTCCTGAAACTCACCTGAAACAAAAAAATTTACTATTGATTCTATACTAATTTGTTGAGAGTGAGCAATGAATCATCATTCCAGAAAAATAAAATCGACATTTTCAAATTCCTACCCTATGGAATCAAACTATGTTGAGGTAAAAAAAACTTGATACTTTACACAAGAAAAAGATTTGCCTATATTCTCAAGTCGATTGTGGACAGATTTATACAGTGTTTTATTTTTTAACTAGACACTGAGAGAGATAGACTGACCAATTCAATTTGCAAATGTGTTTATACCTATACCTGAAAATAAAGCTGCACTTAGAATCTGGCTGAAAGGAGAAGACAAGGATCTCAAAGAACCCATTTGTTTTCTCAGCCTTTATTTCTTGTACAAAGCCAATAATAATGTTAATGGCCACCATACCAGCAATCACACCACCGGGAATCCACCACCACCAATCACACCACCACCAATCACACCACCACCAATCACACCACCACCAATCACACCACCACCAATCACACCACCACCAATCACACCACCCGAAATCCAGTCCTTGATAGCAAGAGCAATAATCATGGAGATGATCAAAATCTAATGTAATATATATATATATATATATTTCCATTCGTATATATTATTGTTGAAAAGGATAATTGTCATATAAATGCCTGTCCTTCGGATGGGGATTCTCACTAAAATCCTAGAGTGGTGGGTACTATAAAAATTACTTCTTGACCCTAGGATTACCTTTTCCATATACTGGTTGTATATAATATGAAGAGTCTATTTACCTATCTTGAAGAGCCTATGAAAAAAAAAAAAAAATAATGGTCCTTAGTAATGGAGAGTGGTATTCAAAACTATTCAAACTAGGGGACCAACAAGTTTGGAACCAGAACTACCATAATTAAACAAACCAATAACTCAAAAAAAAAAGGGTTTGTTCTCCTTCACACAGTGTAACAAACCAAATTTGCGTAATGGTTCACACCAACTTTCATTAGAGTGTTCAATGTTCTGAGCTCTTAAACCTGGAGATTAGTTTGAATGATTATGAAAAACACTGTACACTGAGCTGTACTTCTTGGTTATAGAGAAGTCCTCCTGATGGACCTACACAGAGTTATAGAGTTGAGTAATCTCAAAGTTCCATAATCTCATAGTTACTTAGTGTCATAGTTTCTTAGCTTAGTGTCATAGTTCCAAAATCTCATAATTCCAACCTGCATATAGAAGGCCCCGTCGACTGGACATACCATGAAGCATACCCAAGTGGTCTCAATAGATTAATGTCTAAAGCCTTATATAGAATTGACATAAAAAAAACCAGTGCATCTGGGCGTTGGTAATGATATTTAATAAGGACTTGAACCGTTTCCCAATGATTGGAAATCACAAGAATCCTCTCACCACGCGAACAATATCGGCTACTTCACCAAATCCAGTCACATCCAACACTCCCCCTACCCCAACTAAGACATTTTTACTAAGACTCTTGACCAAAGGAAGGTAATCTCTCCAGCTTCTTCTCTCTATTCTATTTGGATTATTAGACTTGACAGTAACTCCAGGCACAATCACCATGTTTATTTCCATATTCCCATAGTATAATGCCACGGCTAAGGATAAGACTACGTATACGCTAAGGATAAGACTAAGTTTACACTAAGGATAAGACTACGTATACACTAAGGATAAGACTACGTATACACTAAGGATAAGACTACGTACAGTGTTATTCGAAACGATTCAGACCTACACGACAAAACGATACAGACCACACTAGCAAAATTAAACAAACCAATAATTCACAAAGTTTCGTACCCCTCAGCACATCCTTTCAAACCAAATAGCGTAATGTTTTCACACCAACCTTTATTGGATTCCAATATTCTGAAATCTTAAATTTCTGGAGGATTGCCTAATATTGTTGAGAATGAGCAATGGCTGATCATTTCATAATTGGAAGGTACACGCTCTTCGAAAGTTTAGGCTATACTACACTTTCCTTTAGAGTGTGCAACACCCTCTTGGAAACTATAGCGTATGCTATAGCTGCCTTGGAATATGTTGCCCCTTCCTTTAATGTCTTAATGAAGGTTTAGCTTCAGTGATAGACGGAAAGTCTGACAGAGTCCCTAAACTATATAAGTTGGAACTCTGTCCCCAATTCTAGTGTTAACTAATTAATCAATCAATACTATCTGGAAAGACATCACTATGTCTTCTACTCCCAGATCCACCAGAAACAGCTCTCGTGTAACTCCTCAAGTATTTACATACCTTGATGAGACTATGAACTTTATGAACACTCTTAAGTATAATCCTCTGGACTGTACTCCATGGTTGTTGAAAGGACCTCCTGATGTGCCAGAGTTGTTGGCACATGATGAGTTAAGAAATCTACAAATATATGTACTACATTTGGGAGTCTTGAAGTACGAAACTGAACTGATTTTATGGTTATCCTGTATACAGTAACTTGGGAGGGGCTATTTAATTAGTAAGTGAATTTTTTGGTTTGTTTAATTTTGCTAGTGTGGTCCGAATCATTATGTCTTCTTGGTCCAAATCATTCTATCGCGTAGGTCTGAATCGTTTTATCGCGGGTTTGAATCGTTTTATCGCGCTGGTCTGAATCGTTTCGAATAACACTGTACACGGCTAAGGAAAAGACTACGTATACACTAAGGAAAGACTACGTATACGGCTAAGGAAAAGACTACTTATACGGCTAAGGATAAGACTACGACGTAGACGGCCACGACGTAGACGGCCACAACTACACATGACATGACATGATACTATGTACAATTAGGTGATGAATTGATGGATGCAAGGCGTGTATATAAAAAGCTTGGCACCTTATTATATATAGACATTCAAAAGTGGATATATGAAGATCGGATTCATGTGAAATATCCAACTTCGAAATGTGAAACACTCTTTTTGCTAATCTCAAACACACCTCACAAGCAAAAAAAAAAACTCCCAGATTTTTATACTTTTATACTTTTTAAATCACCTTAAAATCACTAGATAGCATTTGGAAGTATATTGGAGAATTTTTAAGCTCGAGTATTTTTGTTTATTTGTTGATATTGTTGAACATGTGATATGTGCTGCTCCGTGTATGCAGGTATTGTGTTACCTGCAGTACAACGGAATTGGACAAGCCTCATAAGGTTCCGAGGAACGCATGAGTGCAGAAGGGTATGGTATCCGAGGCTTGGCGTCAGGAGTAGTCAGGTTTGACTTTAGACAAGGAAATTTAGGGGTGTGGGTGCAGGAACAAGGAGTCCAGGGAATTCCAAGTATATATAGAGGGGATTCTGCTCTAGGTTGAGCGGTATCACGAGTAGCCTGAATTTCACGGATCTCTTAATACTAAACAGTAGTAGAAATCATGGACTTTGGAACTACAAAGTTCTACAGATATTTCATTGAATCATTGTCTATGTGGGTTATATGCAGGTTTTCTCGATGTAGATTCTTTAAATCCATCTCATGTTAATTCAACAGCTCAGCTATGAATTCTGGAGAATCAGCCAGGTGGCTCATAGAGTAACCATGATTTAAGGTCCAGAGATCCCTTCTCATTATAGGTTAAAGGATCTTATTGTCTCATCAAGGTATCCCCTTAAAGTGTTTACTTCAGACATAGGAGGAGTCTTAGAGTCAGTACGAGGAGATCTGATGGGTCTGGATCTGGGAGGCATCTTGGTACAGTCTTTTTCAATACTCTTCAAACCAGTGCGGCAATATATTTCAAACCAGACTAACAAAATTAAGCAGACCAATAATTGACAAAGTATAGTACTTACGACTTTAAAATTGTCAACAATCCAGGATTTAAAATAAACCGTTTATGTGAAATCTTTATTAAGTATTAAAACCAGGAAATTCTCGAACTATTGGGTTGTTGAAATTTGCTTAGTGTGGTTTGAACATTCTGTCGCGTAGGCCTGAATCGTTTCGAATAACACTGTATGGCTCCCTAGTCAGAGATATTCAATCTGGGAGGCATCTTAGTATGGTTCCCTAGTCAGAGATATATTCGATTAGTTGACTAAGTAATTAGGGTAGCAAAGGCCTCATTTATTTATTTGGGATAAGGCCTTCACTGACCCTTGGTCTTCAGGATAGTTCAAGGTAGAGAAAGTAGTAGCGGCGAGCCTTGCAAGCCCAGAGCGCCGTGCGCGCGCTTATACTTTCTTTCTCACTCTCACTCTCACTCTTTCTCACACTCACTCTCACTCTCACTCTTTCTCACACACACACTCTCTCTCTTTCATCATGTGCTAACTATAGCTGTACCAATTGCCGAGCCACCGGGCCAGAAAGGTACAGTGTTTTCCAAAATCAAACAAACCAATACAAATAACCCCCCTAAACAGCCCCTAAACAGGGAAACTAGTTCATGTTCCGTCCCGGTTTGACCCTTGATTGGTTGATTGATACTCGCAGACTCCTAAATGTTGGTGTCTGAATGTTGGTGTCTAAATGTTGGTGTCTAAATGGTTAATTCAAAGGAGCCTAAAACCATATTCATTGAAGTTGACGGCAAAAAACATCCACTCACCAGGATCAATTACCAAGGTCAGTATTCCATGCTCTCTTATGGCGACGAAAAAGCCAATCCTTTAAACTTCGTCTTCACAAACTCCTTTTTGTTCGCAGAGAATGGACCGGAACAAGGATATCTTACGGAGTGCCCGGATGGGCCTTTAGGCTTGTGCCGAGTTACTAAGCTCCACATTACGTTCCATGAAGATAAAGAGAAGATCAGAGGCCTCTTTTATTCATGCAAGAAAGGCCACGATCTTACACCTTATATTCTTCTAACCAAAAACAAAAAGGGATTTACTAGTTGTGTCAAAGCTAATGCCTTCTTCTTGCCTTATGACAAAGATACAAAGCAACCTTTGACTAAAGAAAGCCACCAACTTATCCTACTGCTGCTACTACTACTACTACTATATACTACTACTACTACTACTACTACTACTACTACTATTATTATTATTATTACTGCTCTAAACAGACTACTCTACATAGACTACAGACTACCGATTACTCAATATAGTTTCTATACCATGTTCACCGATACTTGGGTCTTCTAAACCTAGTTTGTTAGCAGGGTTTTGATTTTTTCACATTTTATATCTTTTCGTTTATCTATATAATCATGCCCAAGAGGTCAGTGCGGGTCTGGACCAAAATAAAAACTGGTGTCTGAATGTTGGTGTCTAAATGTTGGTGTCTAAATGTTGGTGTCTAAATGTTGGTGTCTAAATGTTGGTGTCTAAATGTTGGTGTCTAAATGTTGAATTCTTTAATGTATGAATGTTGGTGTGAACCTTTATGCCATAACCATTTGATTTGAAAGTCTATGCGAATAGGCACGAACCATACATTATCTTTCAAAACTATTCATACCAAGGGGCATTGGATTTGGAACCAGAACTAACCAAATAAAACTAACCAATAAGTCAGGAAAGTTTTGTACCTCCTTCATACCGTCTTTCGAATTAAATGTCATGATGTTTCAAACACCAACTTTCATTAGAATTCAATATTATGAATTCGTAAATATGGAGGGTGGTTTGAAGAATTTTGAAAAACACTGTATTGAATTATTGGTTTGAATAATTTGGAAAAACACTATATAAAAGTGTCCCAAACCTAGTACTTTCTTGTGTGAATTTGTTAACTAATACCTAGAGGAAGTGTGATGCCAAGGATATTTGCCACAATTGTCTGAGCCCGACTCCATACCCTAACCACTCTGGGCCAAAACATTGTTAATGATTGTTAATGATTGTTAGTGATTGTTAATGATTGTTAATGATTGTTAGTGATTGTTAATGATTGTTACTGATTGTTAATGATTGTTAATGATTGTTAATGATTGTTAATGATTGTTAGTGATTGTTAATAATTGTTACTGATTGTTAGTGAACAATAAGTTGAATAGAGACCCTAATTCCAATGTGGATTAATGAGCTGAGCTGAACTGATCATCACCACAACCAGAGTTCTGGTTATCAATGCTTGTGTCTCTTCCCGTTGGTGTTATTGATGCGGCGGAAGTGAACATAAATGGTTTCCATCATGAATACCAATAGCAAGACCTAACTGGTACCATTTGTGACCTCCACATTTAAGATTCTAGAATAATGGTTTCTAATGAAAGTTGGTGCTTGGAACATTAAGAAATTTGGATTTAAAGATTGTGTGAAGGGGTATGAAACATATACATCAAGTCCCTCTATAGATTGCGGTACGTGAAGCTCAAGCTCAAGTTGAACAGTATGTCGGAGAGCATGAACAAACAACCTGAGGAGGTGGTCCGTGAAGAGGGGCTAAGTGGAGAAGAAAAAAAACAAAATCATGGAACTCTCAAAAGGTGTACTTGAAGAAAGAAGACCAAAAACTCCAGCTCAAGGCCGAAGAAAATGATGTGTTTGTGGAGAAACTCACCCACATGCATACCAAGCTCCAGGCACTTGAAGTGACCCTTGGGGACAGCCAAGCTGAGGTGATTTAAAAGCTTGGAACACTTGGAAAAGACTAAGAAAAGACTAAAGACCAAAGATGAGGAGATTATTAGTCTAAAAAACAAAATCACGTTTCTACAGGGTCAGCCCAAAAGTGTGCCCCCCAAAGTGTGCCCCCCAAAGTGCTAGCATGGACCACCAGTAGAAGTCCCATTCTCGGTTTCCTACAACGAACCCGGTTTCTTGCATTTAAAGAATGAGATCAAAATGCTCCAGCACCAAAAACTTAAGGCGGAAACAATGAATATACACTGAATAGTCACTGAATATACACTGAATAGTCACTGAATAGTCACTGAATAGTCACTGAATAGTCACTGAATAGTCACTGAATATACACTGAATAGATACTGAATATACACTGAATAGATACTGAATAGATACTGAATAAACAATGACTACGAAGTAATCATAGTTAGTAGTTATCTGTACTCGTTGATGATTTCATTCTCAATAGGAGAGATCTGAGTTGTGTATACAGTGTTTTTCAAAACTATTCCAAGTAGAGGCAAAATGGTTGGAGCCAGAACTAGTCAAAATAAAAAACAACAATTCAATAATTTAAAGAGTTTCGGACCCTTTCCTTTGCACAGTCTTTCAAATCAAATGGCAAATGGCAGAATGTTTTATACCAACTTTCATTAGAATTTGATATTCTGGACTCCTAAATCTGGCGGTTGATTTTGAATCTTCCTGAAAAACACTGGACTAGGATAATATATCGGTTATTTTAGAATAATAGAAAGGGGGAGGAAGGGGCATTGTATTGTCCTTCAAGAAAGCTAACCTTAGCCCAGCCATTACCTTCCACACCAAGTTCATCAAAAAGTGAAATACCCCAAGTTCATCAACAACAACTTGAAATTACCCAACTTTATCAAAAATTGAAATACCCCAACTTCATCAAAAAGTGAAATACCCCAACTTCATCAAAAATTGAAATACCCCAACTTTATCAAAAATTGAAATACCCCAACTTTATCAAAAATTGAAATTACCCAACTTCATCAAAAAGTTGGAATATGCCTTCATGGAGAGATTGGAGAGATTGAAGATATCACCACATCGAGCAATGCTTTTAAAAAAACGTCACTTGAAGGTGGAAAATAGATTCAGGTTTCTTTATTGACCTTAGATTAGTATATGGTTAAGAAAAAAACCCATTTTGTGATTTTTGCAAGACGGTTTTTCTTCTTAGGGGAATGTAATGAGGTGCGAAGTAAATAAATATCGATTGAACATTTCGCAGTCTTTTTGCTATTCTTTTGAGAAACAGTGAATGTACTGCACCCAGAGCAAAAATAGCCCAGAATATAAGTCCCCTATAATAATCACCAAACAAGCATTTCTATATATAGAAATATTTGAAAGTTAACCAAGGGAATATATATATATATATGAACCAGGATAATGAAGATATTTGTATGTCCAAGAATCGTCTTAACCATAGGTCTCATGTTATATGCAGGTCCAAACAATATTTAGAAATCAGTCTAAGTCATTGGTCAACATCAGTACCACTACCCCAGTTAATATTGGTGAGTCTGGTGTGGGGAGATATTCTCTTGGTATATCCTCCCTCAGTTGATATATATCCTGGATGCTCTTATAGAATAGCGGGAGCTTGTCCTTTTATAGTGGGGTGAGTCATCACACGACCACAGTCACGTGAGTGACTATGGTGTAAGAGAAACTGTTAAAACTTTCGAATTCCAAAGTCCATGATCTCTGCAACTGTTCTTTATCAAGAAGTCCATGAAATTCTGATGACTCGTGATACCGCTCAACCTAGAGCGGAATCCCCTCTATATATGCTTGGGATTCCCTGGACTCCTTGTTCCTGCACCCGGACTTGGTATGGATCCTCGTCTAAAGTCAAACATGACTACTCTTGACACCAAGACCCAATTGCAATACTAGTCTGCACTCATGCGTTCCTCAGAACCTTATTTTTAAGGCTTCACCCATTCCGTTGTACCACAGGTAACACACTATCTGCATACACGGGCCAGCACATATCACATGTTCAACACAGACCACACTAGTAAAATTAAACAAACCAATAATTCAAAACGTTTTTTACTCCTCCCTTTGCACAGTCTTTCAAACCAAGAATTCAAGAAGTTTCGTACATTTCAATATTCTGTAACTTTGGAAAATCTGGACAATTGCCTCATATTATAATGTATTACATTTTGGGAGTCTTGCTGCAGTACCAATCAAGGGTCCAATCAAGGGTCCAATCAAGGGTCCGATCAAGGGTCCGATCAAGGAGTAAAAGGGAAAGGAACAGGAACTGGTATCAAGTTCTATTGGAGATGAGAGTAAACCAGTTTCAGGGGGATAGAGCTCTATTTATATTTTTTGTTCGCAACAGCCCCTCATTTGCCACCACTCTGATTTACAGCCATCCGCGCACCCCTCTCTGATTTACAGCCATTAGCGCACCACTCTCTTATTTACAGCCACCCTCGCACCGTAACATATAAGAACAGAGACCCCCCACCATTGAGACCCATTTTTATGCCACTCTCTACCCAATAATTTATACCATTGTTTAAACCAGTACTTCTATACTCTCACAAAAGCAACGATTATGATATATACACACAACTGCAAATTGTTAGAGTGCATGAATTGATATCTGAAGATATGGTTGGTTTGAAGATATGATTGGTTTGAAGATATGATTGGTTTCAAGACCTTGTTTGGGTTGTAATATGTGGATTGGTATGTTTAACTTTGCTCGTGTGGTTTGAATCATGACACATTTTGCTGCGCTGGTTTCAGTCATTCAGTCCTTTTGGTTCGAATCATTTTATCGCACCGGTTTGAAATCTTTTGTTGTGCTAGTTTGCATGATTCTGAAAAACACTTTGTCTCTATGTTCTGTCTCTTTGTTTATTGTCACTATACTCTGTCACTATAGTACTAAAAGGTACAGCCACTGGCCTCCTTGTTGAGAAATAGGAGCCCTGGCTCCCTATTTCCCTGAGACCGCGGTCACTCACGTGACTATGGTCGTGTGAAGGCTCACCCCAATATAAAAGGACAAGCTCCCGCTATTTTATAAGAGTATCCAGAATATATATCAACTGAGGGAGGACATCCCAAGATGTCTCCCAACACCAGACCCACCAATATTAACTAGTGTAGAGGTACTGATGTTTACTGAGGACGTGGACTGATTCTCATCACTCCTTGCTCCTGCACATTACCCTTGACCCAGAACACTATATGCAGAATAATATTGATGATATAGAGGAATTACACATCGAGACATTATAAAGCGTATGACGTTTGATCCTAATAATAGAAAGACTATAATTGTTCTTCGTACAATGATGGTTTCGATATGGAGTTTATAATTGCCATCATAGGACTTCGTACCATTGTTCTGGTGGAGAGTTTCTCGATACCACTTTTCTCTTTTTAGTTACATAAACCGTTCTGGCTTTGCTTTTTGAAGAATCATCAACGAGTACCATTTTAGGTTCCCATAAATATATATAAACAACACATAACAGTTTTTAATGTATATGTACGTTGTAGTTATTATATGCAGTATACATTAGGGTTAAGAAATCAGTCCAAGTCATTGGTCAGCATCAGTACCACTACACCAGTTAATATTGGTGAGTCTGATATGGGGAGATAATCTCTTGCTATGTCCTTCCTCAGCTGATATATATTTTTCTGGTGGTATGAAATAACAGAAGCTTGTAGGCTTTTATATTGAGGTGAGCCATCACATGACCAGAGTCACGTGAGTGACTACGGTATAAGAGAAACAGGGAGCCATGGCTCCTGATTATCAATATAACAACATAACAGTGACCTGCATTCAACAGATCCATGAAGTACCTGGCTTCCATACACGTTAGGTACCCTTTGACAGATGTTGAAGGGTTATTAGTAGCCTGTGATTTCTGTTCAATCCTAGTTCAAGTTAGTGCGAGGTAGTGCGACGTAGTGTGATAAACTGCGATCGTACAATTTAGTCGATCGTACATTTTGGTGTCATAGTGCAATAGTGCAACAATACAATGGTGAAATAGTGCAACAGTGCAACAATACAATGGTGAAATAGTGCAACAATGAAATAGTGCAACACTACAATTTAGTGGGATATAGATAATGTGACAGACTGTATGTTTAAGCCTGCTTATCAACTAAACAACTAAACAACTATACAACTACCGCCGTCTCCTTTACTCCCAATTCCTATTCCCTATTTCCTATTCCATATTCCATAATTCCTATTCCATAATTCCTATTCCATAATTCCTATTCCATAATTCCTATTCCATGATTCCTATCCCCTATTCCATAATTACTAACCCATGGTATTCTTATTCCCTATTCCCTATTCCCTATTGTTTATTTGCTTACCCAAGTATTCCCTATACCCTACGGCGTATACTTATGGGTATACTTATGGGTATACTTATGGGTCTACTTATGGGTATACTTACGGGTCTACTTATGGGTCTACTTATGGGTCTACTTATGGGTATACTTACGGGTCTACTTATGGCCTGATCCAGAGGTAACAAATAGATAACCAGATCCGGTTTCCTAAATATACTAAAGAGTCAGGTTGAAATATCCATTCACTCCCAATAATTTTTGACCACGTCACCCCAAAATTCCATCTCCGCTTATAGTTTCCCTATTCCAGGTACACTCCTCAGATCTGGAAACCTTAATTTCGTCTACCAACATAGATGTTTTTTTTTTTGATCGTGGTTACAGCATGACCGGTAACCAACCGAAGTGGTGATTACGCGGGTATTTATTCTTCAGGGGGAAAAGAAGAAACGATAACTTTGAATGTACCTCTGTTCTTGGCGATTCTGGTACTTCATAACGTTCATGAATACTCATAACGTTCTTACCTCTTCAAGGAGGTTCTTACCTCTTCATGGAGGTTCAAAGCGTTCATGGATGTTCAAAGCATTCTTGGAAGTTCACAACGTTCTTACCAGTTCATAATGTTCTTACCAGTTCATAATGTTCTCAGCAATCCTTAACAGTTCACGGTTCTTAATCCTCCAAAGTGACAGTTTTTAAAGGCGACAGTTTTTAAAGGCGACAGTTCTTAGCGGGATGGTATTGCTTTTAAAGCCAGATAACTGCTCAGAGGCAAATCCAAATGGTATTTACTTTCCCATAGCTACGAATGTTCGGCAATACCTGACTATGATGGAACCCCCACCCGCCACCCCACCATCCCACCACCACCCAACTTGACTGGTATATAAAAGAGACGTGTTTTCGTTCTCCAGATCGCCATCATGAAAATAAGTTGCTTGGGTTCCGCCTTGCTTTTTACGGCCACTGCTTTCGCAGGTTCCGTCAAACCATTGGTTTTCTTTGCGAAGGTCAATGATACTTTAGTGCCTCTTTCGGGATCTTCATTTATTGGCTCTGAGAATATGAGAGGTTTTTCTTACCAAGATCCAGTGACCACCCCAGAAGTCACCCCAGAAGTCACCCCAATTGATTTTACCCCAGCCGATTTTATTCCCGGAAGGTTTTTCCCTATGGAGTTCACTTTAACTAAAGAGAACTACGCCTATACTATCAACCACGAGATGGTAGGGGTTTTTAAGCCCTTATTTATGTTTGGATTTGGTGTCAATCCAAGCCCATTGCAATTGGATGGTGACCAAAGGCTTATGAATGGACGTTTTTATTCATGCAAACTGACTATCAATACCAGCATATACCAGATTGTCTATGAAATAAAGTCCCCATTCCATGCAAATTGCTTTGAAGTTGAGATCTATCTCTTGCCTTATGAAGAACATTCTAAGACTTCTATGGTTACTGGAAAAAAGTATGGGAGAGAGAAAAGAGACTTGTCATTGGCCACTACTCCACTGAGAATAAGTCGCCTGGATATTGATCCACTTGAAATTAGTCCCCACGAAATGAGTCTCCGAAAATTAACTCATCTGGAAATAAGTCCCCCGGAAGTTAGTCCCCCGGAAATAAGTCCCCCGGAAAGAAGTCCCCCGGAAGTTAGTCCCCCGGAAATAAGTCCCCCGGAAAGAAGTCCTCCGGAAATAAGTACTAGCAATAGTGCTCGTTTTCGTGGTGACGTTCCCGAAGAATCTGGGTTCATATCCCAAATATTAAAAGGGGGTAATAACCCTAAAATTGATCCTTATTTCCCCCAGACCAAAATAATGCTTGATGATGAAATTCAGGTTCATGCAACTCACTACTCCTGTTCAAATAACCATGGCCAGAGTATGCAGGACATGAGTATTAAGGACATGAACATAAATGACATATCATCATGTGCAAGTTTTTCCAAGGAAGAAATTCATTACCACTACAAAAAAACGGATTTTGCGACGGAAATGCCAAGACCAGTTTCCCTAAATTTACCATATATGTTTTTTGCAGAAATCGATAATACTATGGTGCCTCTTGGAGCACGTGTCTATGTACACCATGGAAAACCTTACAATTCAATGTGTTACGGAGGTACCGCTGGGGATCCAGTGGAGTTCACCTTGGACGAATTTGAGAATTTTGCTATCAGCATGGATGCATCTCATGATGGATACGTTGGAGTATTCCGGCAGATGCTCACATTTGGACCTAATATCGCGGCAACAGACTTGATGTTGGATGCAAGTGGAAGACTCCGGAATGCAAACTACTTTTCATGCGATAGTCATGAAGATTTTCAACTCATAACCACCCGTCGTTTTCTCCCCACCTGTTTTAGTGTAAGAGTCTACCTTTTGCCTTACGATACCAAAGGCTCGAATTACTGGCTAAAGCATTTCCGTGAGAATGAACTTGAACCGGCTCAAATTGCATATGGTCAAAATGAAATTGCACCAGATCAAAATAAAATTAGTCGCCCTGAAGTGACTAAAGGGTTGCCCTATTTATTGTTTGCAGAAATTGATGGTACTATGGTTCCTCTTGGAGCTCGAATGTATCCTTTTAATGGTCAAAATTATGGTGCTATGTGTTATGGACCTGGCGCAGGCACTCCGGTGAATTTTATTATGGAAGGTTCTTGTGCTATTAGTATACGAACTAACAATGATGGGTACCTTGGGATATATGACCATGCACTTGTTTTCAGTCGTGCTCTTGCCCCAACGGATTTGATGTTGGATAATGAACGAAGACTAAGCAATGCGGTTTATTATTCATGCGTTACTGAAGGTGAGTTTGAAGTGATAACTACAGCTCGACGTTATCCATCGTGTTTTGAAGTGGACCTTTACCTTTTACACGATGGCGAACAAGCTGTAAAGAATGTGATTTCTGAAACAGAAAAAGGGTTTAGAGAAAAGTTGTTTGGGAAAAAATACTTGACTCTGAAGGGAGAAAAAGGGCTTGAAAAAGACGGGAAAAAAAAGACTTTGCTAAATCATGATCTTAATCCCTCAATCGTATCTCGGAATTGGCCATATGTGTTGTTTGCCAAGGTTGATGGTTCAATGGTGCCTCTTGCTGCCCGGAATTATAACCATTTTGGAGATCGTTATAGTGCAATGTGCTATAGAGGCACCAATGGGAATGTTATTGAGTTTGATATGAGGGGTGAAGCCGCCATCAGTATGGACGTTGATCAGGGTGGGTTCCTTGGTATGCACAACCACATGCTTGCATTTGGGCCTGATATCCGTGCTACTGATTTGATGTTGGATGAAAATAGGAGGCTTAATAATGCTGAATACTATTCATGTGATGGTCTCATTACTACAAGAAGGCGGTTTAGGGCCTGCTTCAGGGTACAGATTTTCCTCTTGCATTTTGATACAGAAGCTACCAATTCTTTGAGTCTATCTAAGAATGACGCCGTGTCTGAAACAGCAGAGAAGAGTGGAGAGAAACATATTGAAGAGGGAAATATTGAGGAGGAAAAGACCAAGGAAGAAAAGACACCGGAAGAAAAGACACCGGAAGAAAAGACACCGGAAGAAAAGACACCGGAAGAAAAGACACCGGAAGAAAAGACACCGGAAGAAAAGACCAAGGAAGAAAAGACTAAGGTAGAAAAACCTGTGGAAAAACCTGTGGAAAAGCCTGTGGAAAAACCTGTGGAAAAGCCTGTGGAAAAGCCTGTGGAAAAACCTGTGGAAGAAAAAAAGGAACTTGAGAAAGGTCAAAATCAAGTATCGTGGAAAGCAGATTCAAAAAACAATACGGAGTCTCAAGAAAAAAATGAATCTAGTCCCCCACCTATACCCCGAACATTACCATATATCTTCTTTGCAAAGATTAATGATACCATGAAACCACTCAAAGCCCAGATCTATATGCACGACGGAGTGGATTACGGTGTATTATGTTACGGACACGAGACTAGTTTCCCAGCTGAATTCAACATAGTAGGAAAAGCAGCTATTAGCCAGAATACTCCCATTGATGGGTATGCAGGAATACAAGATCAAACCCTTGCTTTTGGTCCTGATGTGCCTCAAACGGATTTGGTATTACATGGTACTACTGGTAAGGTTGGTAATGCTCAATACTTTTCATGTGTCAGTGTTGGAGATGTTCAAATCATTTATACAAACCGTTTCCATCCGTCGTGTTTTGAGGTGGAGATCTATCTCTTACGCCAAGATGCAGTAGCTGCAAATGGCACAATGATTAATGTGTCTTCTGATGAGAAATCAAAAGAGGAGAAAGGAATGACCAATGAGATTAAGAAAGAAAAATTATCCCCAGAACATCAAGGAGAACCAATTTCTCCACCTCTCAATCGAATCTTAACATATGTGTTTTTTGCCAAACCTGATGTGGCCATGACTCCTCTTTCTGCAAGAGTGATTCCATTTTATGGAACAGATTTCAGTGTGATGTATTATCAATATGATACTGGAGAACCTACTGAATTTACCATTGAGGAAGACAACTCTGCTCTTAGTGTAAATACACTCAGTGATGGGTACTTTGGAGTGTTTGGAAATATCATTGTGTTTGGTCCACATACTCCACCGATGAAATTGCGTTTGGATAATGATGGAAAAGTTACTAATACTGAATTTTATTCGTGTGTGGATGATAATAATGATAAAGTGATCTCAGTTGAGCCTCTAAACGATTACTGTCAAGAGATTGATATTTACTTTTTGCTTTATGACCCACATACTAAAACTCCTGCTTTAAACAAATCGTTAATTGGGTCTGAAAATGGGAATATGAAAGAGTTAAAACCGGTGACAGTGGACCTGCCATATGCAGTCTTTGCCAAAGTCAATCGTGAATTGATTCCTCTTTCTGCAGAAGCCATTAATGATTTTGGCCCCGATGTCAGTGTGATGTTCTATGAGTTAGCATCTTCAAACCCCGTTAATTTTGTCTTGGATTATGGCCAATACCCTAGAAGTATACGTACATTGACCGACGGGTACTTGGGATTCTCGCAAAATGTGCTTGTCTTTGGTCCTTATATGCCTCGGGGGATGTTACTGATGGATACGACGGGGAAACTCAATAATACCAAATTGTTCTCGTGTTGGAGTGATTCTGTGGATGCTCAAGTGGTTTCCACCAAAAAGTTAAGTGAATTATGTTACGATGTGGAGATCTACATTTTGCATTTGGATATAAATTCGGGGAAACCAGTGACGATCTCATAGAGTTCCACGTGCAAGTGTTGAATGTGAAGATGTGAAGGACATAATCATGAGTTGGTGTCATTTGTGATATGTTTGAATCAAAGAATGCTTGGGGTATTGACTTTCTATAAGTGAGGATTCACTTTATGATCAGAAGTTGGTCCAAGAGTTTAAATTCTTGACTGGGAAAAATGTTTGTGTGTGAATAAGTGCTTGTGAAGGATTATGAGTTTATTTGTATGGAAGAGTATATGTTGAAGATGAGAGGAAAGGCTAAGGTTGGCTTATTATATGTTATTTAGGAAACCACCTTCAATCTAATGATGGGTCTTTTTATTCTGGTTGAGTAAGAATTCCGAGTGTTCTTCTTTCAGCTTGTGCATTTTGTTTGATGGTGTACCATGACCACATAGTAATGTGGAGATCCAGAAATCAAGGTCACCATTATTTCAAATATCAAAACAAATCATAAAGTATCTCCCCATTTAGATCTATACTTTCGTCTCAGAATTAAACATCACATAACTAATTTTATGATCTCTACAACTATACCAACCCCTCCATACTGTAGTATACAGTGTACTATACCACTACTATACCACTACTATACCACTACTATACCACTACTATACCACTACTATACCACTACTATACCACTACTATACCACTACTATACCACTACTATACCACTACTATACCACTACTATACCACTACTATACCACTACTATATACACTATAATACATACTATATGTCAGACCCACCATAGATAGAGATCTAGGTATGGGAATATAAAAGCTATCTTCCTGAGGCAATGGCCACTGTTACTCAGCCTTCTATCCAGCCTCCATGTACGGAGTACTAGGATGACCTGCGGTGGGTACATCAATGATGGCTAAGGAGTTGTTCAGCAGCAGTCGGTACTCTTGAAAACTTAAAAAGTTGCTCAGATTTCTTATTTGAGGAATCATCAACGAATAAAGTTAACTCAATTGACGTTTTAACAAGATTTAACACTGTACTATACACTATAATATAGACTATAATGGTACTATACACTATAATAAAACTATACTATACTATACTATACTATACTATACTATACTATACTATACTATACTATACTATACACTATAATAAAACTATACTATACTATACTATACTATACTATACTATACTATACTATACTATACTATACTATACTATACTATACTATACTATACTATATGTTAGATCCACCATAGGCAGGGCCCTGGCTATGAAGGTATTATGAAGCCTCTCAGTCTGAATATGGTTACAATAGTGATACGACATTTGGCCATCTATGCATTAAGTGATCCTGTAGATCTTAACGTAAGATCGGCAACGAGAGTTGCTGCATTAGGAAGTCCATTAATTAACCAGAGTGATAAATCCAGAGTATGTATCTTACTGTAGGACACTGATTTCATAGTCTGTGTTCATTGAAGTATTATTCATACGAGGTCTTTTGGTGGGTCTGGTTATTGGAGGTATCTTGGTATACCTCAGGCAGTTAATATTTGATTAAAGATTTAAACAATAAAATAGAGTGAACCTAAGAATCTATGGGGTATTCTAAGCAGAAAGAAAGTACAATAAGGGAAGAAAATAACAGACAAAAATATTCTTATTATGAAATGATGAAGGTATACATCTAAGTGATAAGAAAGACCCCAATAAAGTTAGATGTGATCCAGAAGTGCAGATTGGATACAACAGTTAACACTTTAGACTATACAAAAGAGGGTGGACCCTACTTGAACCAATTTTGGTGACTTAATCCATAAAAAAAAAACTCCCGGTTGCGGCCATACCAAGTGGAAACCACTGTTTCCCGTCCGATCAACGTTAGTTAAGCCACTTAGGGCCACAGTGAGTAATGCAGTGGGAGACCATGTGTGAAATTGTGGTGCTGCAATCTTTTTTTTTTTTAATTTGTTTTTTTTCGCCTTGAAATAATACTGATTTACAGAATCTTGAAT
Source organism: Metschnikowia matae var. maris (assembly GCA_002370695.1). Taxonomy (NCBI): domain Eukaryota; kingdom Fungi; phylum Ascomycota; class Pichiomycetes; order Serinales; family Metschnikowiaceae; genus Metschnikowia; species Metschnikowia matae. The sequence goes on from NKZH01002194.1 coordinate 131,605, forward strand.
TCTGCAATGAATGAAAGTTGGTATGAAACATTAGATCATTACGGCTCTTGGTTTGAAAGACTGTGCAGAAGGCGAACAAAACTTCTTTGTTTTCTTGAACTTTTGGTTTCTTGAACTTTTTGAATTATTGAATCCCTGAACTTTTTGAATCCCTGAACTTTTCAATTATTGAACTTTTGAATTATTGAACTTTTGAATTATTGAACTTTATGAAACATTGAAGTTTTGAAATATTGGTTTCTGGTGCTACACATTCTATGGCCCTGGTTTGAATACTTTTCAAAAACACGGTATATTCAAGTTGACGGTATTGACTATGAAGAGACATTCGCACCAGGAATCTCCTATACAAGTTTAAGAATTCTTCATACAGTTGCTAGTCACAATAAAGTGATACATACATGATATACATGAACCAGATTCCAGGCTTTCCACAAAAGCTTAAGAATGGTTTCAATGAAAAGTGGGTCTTGAAACTCACCAAATCGCTATATGGTCTAAAGCAAGTCCCACTTGTGTGGAACCAAACCCCACTTGTGTGGAATCAAGGGATCAATGCAGAAATCAGTTATGATGGGATTAAAAAAAGCTACCAATGATGAAACATGCCTTTATTGAAGCGAAAAAGGTCATTCTTGGGTCCTAGTAGTATTATATATGGATAATCTACTACTACCCCTTAACCGTTTACACCATTCCATAAACATGCTAATATTTATTACGACCGTTTACACCATTCCATAAACATGCTGATATTTTTTATGACCGTTTACACCATTTCATAAACATCCTAATATTTCTTATGACCGTTTACATCATTTCATAAACATGCTGATATTTTTTATGACCATTTACATCATTTCATAAACATTCTAATATTTCTTATGAATGCTTCCTTAGTGAAAAAGTCATGGATCTGTGTCTCATACAAAACAACCAGACCTTCAATTAATTAAGTACAAGAAGATTTCATACAGGACATATAGAAGTAAATCTATTGATAAATACATAGAACAATGTATACACAACCCTGATTATCTACATGCTCTATTGGGTATGTACAAGTCATCAAATCAATGAATGACTCAGCTGACGTTTATACCTGCAGCCTTCAACTCACGGCGTTTCTCCAGTTTATATTTGGGGAGTCATCCTTCACCATAGCAGCAAAAGTATTGTTGCTACTACTGTTGCTATGAAAAACTGATTGCTTTTTATTCCACAAGCCATGGACTAAAAGTGGGCTTTTTGATTGATGTTTTTCAACAGATCCGATGGCTCCTTTTGAACATTCCAGAATAATACTTCCTATTGTTCTGGTGGGGTTGGTTTGGTTCCAAATCTCTCTTAGAGTTATAAAGTCACTCCGGTTCCTCTCTGAGGAACCATCAACGAGTATAAGACTTAGGCATAAATGTATTAAAAGAACATAACACTATACTATACTATACTATACTATACTATACTATACTATACTATACTATACTATACTATACTATACTATACTATACTATACTATACTATACTATACTATACTATACTATACTATACTATACTATATGTTAGACGTACGATGAGTAAACAGTTTGTTTGCTCCTTTTCAAAATCGTTGGTGAATTACCAGAGTTAATGACGTACCGGATTTAACTAGAATTGGTATGGAGTAATTGCTGTGACATGAGGCGTAAATGCAGTCTACTACACATTCCGTTACTACTACACTTTACACTACACTAGTACCACAATCTTCACTACTACAGTCTTTAATTCTACACTTTACTACTACAGTCTTCACTACTACAGTCTTTACTACTACAATTTACTACTACACTGTACACTCTAAATTACTACTACACTCTACACTACACTCTTCACTACTACAGTCTGTATGGAAAATGTGTAGAAAAAGAGTACAGCAAAAAGAGTATAGCAAAGAGTATAGCAAAGAGTATAGCAAATAGAGTATAGCAAAAAGAGTATAGTAAGAAAAGAGTAAAGTATGGTAGCGAGAAATGGAGATGCCATTTCATCAGGTATGCCCAAAGAGCTTAAGCCCTCATTTCCCTGGACTGCTATCCTAAGCTGCACATCCTAGTTTTACCGTTGTGCTCTATTTATTGGAACTTGCACGACCTCTTCCTATACATTTGAAAAGAAACAATACTTGATATTTTTTTTCTCTTTAAAGACTCTTATTCTTGTCTCTACAGACTAGATATTGAATACATATTGTTACAGAAATGCCATTGTCTGAAGTACCTCAGGGAATCTCTTCAAAGAAGTTCTTCCAAAAGGTAAATGAATTTAACCCTATGCTTACCGTTCCCTATGAGGGATGAATACTTGATGAGGCTCTACCCCTACAGAAACGGAGCCTTTTTTCTCAGTGAGGTTTCAGCACAGTAATGAGTGTAATTGGTTCGCACTTTGGGTGCAAAATTGCAACTAAACGCGAACTAAACGCGAACTAAACGCGAACTAAATGCGAACTAAATGCGAACAAAACGCCAGCAAATCGCGGAAAAAAAAGGTGTGCCTTTCAACCTATCCTATAGTGTATATGTATATATTGATACACAGGGATACGTAAGTTGTAATTTACCAGACCAAAGTTCTATCTTAGATTTGAGGCGAGTAAAGAGTGAGGCGAGTAAAGAGTGGGGGCTTTTACTAAGTAGGGGCCTGCACATAGTATAAGCCTGGTCTAGTCTACACGCAAAAACACATACTCACTTAGACGAATACCTTGACTCCGTACATGCTAGGTGCTTATTAATAGAGCCACCAGTACCAATAAACTAAACCACCAACTTATAATACTAAGTAAGGACTTTCAAAACCAAATGTTTAATACACAACATTATGTTTAATCCAATTCAATGTAATATGAAGGTATTTAGATCTGGGGCTAAGATGGGATTTACTGAGACTACAGTATGTGCACCATAAAAAAGTGATAAAAAACTTGATAACAATAAAAAAAATAAAAAAAAAAACAGAAGAAAAGAACATACGTTTTTCCCCCTCTGCAGTGGGCCAAAAACCAACCCCCTGATTTTTGAACCCGGCATCTTTATGAGTTTAAGCACCCCTCTTCAAGTTGACTCATAAAAAAGCATATCGAAAAAGAATAAAAATTCCAGTAATGGATCCCAGGAAAACAACCAGCGGAGCCCGGATTGGTTTTGAAAACCGTAGCCTCCAAAGAAGAACCCTATATTTTTTCTTCAGAACCTAACTTCACTTCAAGCCTTCAGATTCAAAATTCAAAGACTAAACTTCTTTTTTCAGAAACTTAGAATCAGTTTCAAAGACTAAACTTCTTTTTTCAAAGACTTAAGACTCAGTTTCAAAGACTTAGATTCAGTTTCAAAAACTTAGAATCCGTTTCAAAAATATGGGTCTCCCTCAAACACATCCTATGTTAACGCACATCCATCAGACGATTCCCTGTAGTTGATTCCATATGCTTAATGTAGATATTCACACTTTTACAGGAAGGATTAATCATATCAGTGGCAATAACGTTCCCAACAAAGTTCGGGATGTGGCAGGTATAGAAACTGGCGTTTCTAAGTTTTCCATCAGTATCAATAGTCAATTGACTCCGAGGCGTATTGACTCCAAAGGCCAACATTTCCCTGAACAACCCAAGGTACCCGTCAGTGGCCGTGTCTATACTTTTAGCATATTGACCATCTTCCAACATGAACTCAACGGGTTCTGGAGGCTCAGATGAATAGTACATCATACTAAAATTGGTTCCCAATTGAGGAACAATTTTGCCGGAAAGAAGCGTCAATGTATCATTGACTTTGGCAAATAACACATACGATAAGTTAAGAGTCACGGATGGGGGATTAACCTCTTTACGGTTTGCCACAGGTACTTTATTATCTTCCAGAGATTTTGGTTTTTGAACCACTTTTTTCTGCTCGTCCTTCTTCACCTCCTCCTCATGCACAGTCTTATTTGCTTCCTCAGAAGAGTGGTCATGGTCAGAAGAGTGGTCATGGTCAGGAGAAGACTTTATCAATGGATTAGTACTTTTTGCACCATTATGTAAAAGGTAAATGTCCACTGGAAAACAATATGGAAAGAACTTACTAGTAGTAATGAGTTGGAATGTGTCAATGCCTCCACATGAGTAATATTGAGCATTGTGGAGTTTCCGATCCTCATCCAACATCAAGTTTCCTTCTGGGATAGTAGGACCAAACGCAAACATGTTTGCATGGATACCAACAAACCCATCATTAGCAGTATTCAAACTAATAGCTCCATCACCCATCATATCAAACTGAATAGGGTTCCCTGCACCTGGTCCATAACCCATTTCACTAAATTTGACTCCATCAACTGGATGAATCCGTGCTCCAAGAGGTACATTATCACGATTAATTTTGGCAAAAAACACATATGGTAATTTCTTAGGTACATTACCATTGTTTTGGGGAGTTTCTGAAGAGATTTGGTTTGGGACAGCATTATTTTGGGGAGGTTCCGAAGAGATTTGGTTTGGCACAACATTGGTTTGAGAAGTTCCTGAGGAGATCTGATTTGAGCCAGTATTGGATTGAGAATTTCCTAAAGACATCACCTTGGGTTGTTCTTGACCCATTGGTTGTTTTGTCACTGCAGTTCCTGTCCTTTTATCGTAGCGTAAAAAGTAAATCTTCACCTTGCTACAATCACCAGTTTCATAATTATCAGTAATGATAATTCTACCATTGTCTTGAGTACATGAAAAGAACATTGTGTTTCGGACCCTCATTTGTTCATCAAGCTTCAATTTGGTCCGGCGTAATTCAGGTTCCATAGTCTTGGTATCAGTACTTATAGCGTATCCATGTTTGAAAGAGTACTCTGAAACTTCGGAAATGTTTGCAAAGGAAAATACACTGGTGTTGGGGTTTTTCTCAGGATAAGTATGACGAGAAAGAGGCACAAGTTTATTATTTGCCTTGGCAAAAAAAGCCCAAGATGAATCGGTATCCTTTATAATATTTCCTGGAACATTATTTCCTGGAACATTATTTTCTGGAACATTATGTCCTGGAACACCATTCTCCGGAACACTATTTCCTGGAATACCATTTCCTGGAATACCATTTCCTTTTCCCCTATTTCCTGAAACACCATTTCCAGTCTCCAGCTCAGTCTTAACCGGAGATTCAGAGGTGGTTCCAACTGGCAAAAGATAAATATCAACCTGGAAACATTTGTTACGAAGTGATGACTTCACATCATAGAAGATCTTGCGGATTCCATTACCAGCAGGCAGTTTGCAAGAATAAAAACGACCATTAATAAGCTTTCGGTCATTATCCAATTTCAAAGGAGTTGGAGTGATTGCAGAACCAAATAAAAACAGCGGTTGATCCAACCCTACGGCCTCATGGTGATGACGACCATAAGCATAAGCATAGTTGTCTTTTGTTAAATTGAAATGCATAGGTGCAGCATGAATGTCTCCATAAGAAAACGAGCTGACATATTGTTCGTATCCTGGGGTAGCAGTTTGGGAAAGTGGCATAAACGTATCATTGACTTTTGCATAGAATACCCATGATCTGTTGAGTTCTTCTGCCAAAGCAGTAGATGCAATAAGAGAGGTGAAAAACAAATGAATTGTCTTCATGGTTGTTTTTTTTTGTTTTTGTTTTTGTATTTGTTTTTGAAGATGGTGCTGAAAAAAAAAGAGAACCCTTCTCTGCACTTTATATGTATTCTTTCAAAAAAGACACCATGGCAGTCATGCAATACGGCTAAGAAAAATAACTTTGGAAGGGGGGGGAGGGGTGGTGTGTGGGATATATGATCATGCCATAGAATTTATGCATACGTCCTGCATACACCTGCAAATTATTCTTATCATATGATGTGAAGTGCTTGGTTCACTTATTAGCTTTAACAATTGTATTCATTCATAAATGTATTTACTCTTTACTCAAGGCATTATCATTGATTATTGTCGCTTCTTCTTCCCTACTAACCCATTCCCAGCAATTACCACTTCCCCTACTTTCCCGTACTTTTTCCCATACTTCTTCCCTTAAAAAAAGGCCTAATTCTAGATTCCACCTATGCTATTTAAAATTTTCATAAATTTTGTTTGGGGATTTATTTCCAGATCTGTGTACCTTATAGCGTAATGTAAAACCCATACTGAACACTTGGTGTCCCCTCTTAATCTATTACAATCAGAGGTGAATTGTTCCAATGTTATGCAGGATCTCTCTGTGAGAATATATATTTGGATACAGTGTCTTTCAAAACTGTTCATACCAGGGGCCAAAATATTTGGAACCAGAACTAACAAAATCAAACAAACCGATAACTCGAGAAAGTTTCGTACTCATTCACACAGTCTTGCAAACCAAATGTCATAATGTTTCAAACACCAACTTTCACTAGAATTCAATATCATGAATTCTTAAATGTGGAGACTGGTTTGAATAAATTTGAACAACACTGTATATGGGGATCTCAAAATCTCATTTTGTTTCCATTGTGTTGAGAAAGAAACGGATGCCGTAGATAAATAATCACTTGCTGTCTTTTTAGATGCTGCAGTTATATGAGTGATTATGACCATGTAAATGTTCACTTCAATATACTTTAGAAAAGCACCCATTTCTTTATAGTACCAATATATATTACTAGTGTTCTCTTAAGAAAGATCTCACAGTAAAACCAGACTCATTAACAGCTTTAGACTCATTAACAGCTTTAAACTCATTAACAGCTTTATACACTCATTAATGATAATATGCGTGGAGGTACGGATGTTCGCGCACCACCACCGGGATCAATACTCTTTTATTTTACCTATTGTTATACTGTACGTTACATGGGGGGAGCAAAGCCGTGAATGACCAGAATTTCATGCAAAAGGGTAAACGCTATTAAAAGAAAACTCTAGTGAAATGGAAACTCCAGTGGAAAAGAAACTCTAGTGAAATGGAAACTCTAATGGAAAGGAAACTCCAGTGAAATGTTAACCCCAAGTGAGAAGTTAACCCCAAGTGAAAAGTTAACCCCCAAGTGAATAAAGGGGTTTGTTACACGGAATTCAAGAACGGGTTTTCGTCTTTATACTAAATTTCGGATCCATTTGAAAAGTGACTGCAATAGACTACTTGTTCAAATCAAGCTGTTACCTTATTCAATGAATATTTAAGGTTCAATATGAAACAAGATTCCCAATGGTTGTTAGTTCGTGCTATCCCTAATTGTTTGATGGTGGTTATCTCTTTGTTCTTGAATACACCAGTGACTGGTAAATTTATACGAAGACGTTCTGTTTCTATTATTGGAGTCAATTCAATATACTTGAACCCATTGAAAGAGCTCCATGGGGTCATCTAGTTACTGCTACTATAATACTTACTGCTACTATAATACTTGTTTGTCCTTCTTTGCTAGACCTGACATCAAGTCACTCTTATGGTTTCCTTACAATTATTGACATCACAGTGAATCCACTTACGTGTTTCCAAGTTGACCATGAAGCTCAGTGATATGATTCTGGTGGAGGAGAAATGGCTTGTTCAGAACCTACAGTGTTGAAGACGCAGAAGCATCGGTGAAGATCATGAAGTTTGTGGTGCTTCAAAATTTGGATGATCAGTTGTACCCGATTCTCAATGAGTTGAATGAGAAAACATCCATTGATGATTGAGGGAATTGGGTAGTCTTACACTCCTATTGGTTCACAAGACCAAAGAAGACTATTGAAAACTTTGGTTTCTTGAAAGGTGCCGAACGTGTCAAAAGTTTGATCAACATCCGATCGCTAGTTGGCATGGTTTATGGTTAAGACTACGTCGATATCTGATCATCTCCGATCCCCCAACTTTCGTTGTTGATTAGTGAAAAACGTCCTTGACAAATGCTTTCGCAGTGGGTAGTGAATATCGTGTGGTTGTTTTGAGTCATAGCATTGTGACTTAACGGAAATTCCATCTGAAGTGTTGTTACAGATCGGGTGTTTAGTTAGTGTTTTCAACTACCACAGGAAACTGAGACTCTTGCTGAAAACACTGTCACAAAGATTACTGAGCAAAAAGAGATATTTCTTTGGACACATTGATTTCGAGCCCTGACCTCTCTGCTCTGTCCATTAAGAAGAGATCAGTTGAGCATGAGGGCCGGCATCTCACGTTGGTCCTCCAACTTGTCATGGACCTTGCCAAGATATCGAGTTGATCAATAGAGCTGCTGAGGTTTTTGATGCTACTGAAATCCTGCTTTTTGGGTCGGTCCTTATGAGTGCTTTTTCCTTCCTTTGAATGCACCTTAGCTATGCTGAAGGTACCACCCAACCATGAATCCGGATTTAACACGTTTACTGGGTATCTGAGAAAGAGCTATTTACTTTTTGGATTCAAGGCTTTGCTTTGTTCTTGAAGATGGAAAACTGGGGCTATGGGGCTCATAACCAAGTTACAATGTTGGTGATGATATTCACTGTACAGAAAAAGGAACACTTTGAATTATTGGTGAAGACTGGTTAGTCACTCTCTGCAGTGAAATCGCCTTACTCCGTTGTTATACTGACCATTGGATACACCAATACTATGGATTGATACTACTATGATTGATAGTACTATGGATTGTGTTAACGCATGATGGTCCGTGGACATACGTCACCGGTGGAATGCATGGCACCAGACTGCATGCAGAACCGATGCGCGGAGACCTGGGATGTGATCATAGTACATCACGAGGGCTATCACGCAATTCCTTGGACACAGGAAAGAGAGAGGATATCTCATGCGGGACCTATACGAGAGCTCGTATAGGGAACTATATAATAAGGGATCCTCGCCTCAATCGGACATCAGGAGTTCTCCCGCAAAGGAATAAGATAACGTGGACTAGACCTGCGTCATACTCTATAGATATATATATCTGAAAATTAACAGATTGATAGTACTATGGAATAGCTACTACCACAATATTGATACTACCACAATATTTATAGTACTATGGATTGATAGTACTATGGATTCATACTACTATGGATCGATACTTGTCAACGAGTACCTAGCGTGTACGGATGCAAAGCACTTCGTGGATAAGTTGGATGCAGGCATTAGACGAGTGGAAAAGTTTAAGAAGGGCCACGGGCCCATCTTAAGACTTTGGTCAAGTACGGTATAACTTAAGTATACCCGTATATTGTCTGTACTAAAACACGAGTTGAAAATACCTTCTCGTACAACTACGTCCATCCTCACTAGAGTATTGTTGTGGGGTATCACTATATATTAATATAGACACTGAAGTAGAGTATTAATACCCATCCACTTCTGTAACAATTACACTTTACATCGGAATATTGTCTTGTATTAATTGTAATGTGTATGAACCTTTTTTTTTTTTTAAAAAAAAAGCACTCCAAGGATATTTGAAAGAACGGTTATTGTATGCAGGATTTTGCACCCAATTTTATGACTTCTTTTTAAACCATCTCGGAATTTATCAGTCTCTCCATCTGTATATGGTTTTTTCCCAATACCTTATTATTTACTCTATTATATTAAATAGAAATTCAAGGAATGTATGTAATGTCCTGCACCTGGCCCAGTTTGGGTGATCCATAGACCACAAATCACAAATCAACCTTGCAGGCCACAAAAAACTTCCCACAAACCCCCCTCCCACAAAACCCCACCAAATCTATGCATTAAGCCCTGATTCATAAGTTTCAGATTCCTTCACTTATTGCCCAAAGAAAAAGTGCTAACTCATATTTCTAAAAGCAGTATCGAATTGGATTTCCCTAACAATTCATAATATCGCTCCCCCGTTTTCATTTCATGATCAGTATAAACTATTTAAAATCTGCAAGTGTCTTGGAATTCAAATACAGTATTCAATAAGTACACTAAGGGTCGTACCATGCCATATTTGGCATATTCGTTCTCTTCCACATTTATATTGTGATTTATGAGAACAACATCCCATATTTTCATGGCACAAATGGTTCAACACAAACAGTGTAAATACATACAGGAGGAATATATACATGGTAAATACATAAAGCATAAATACACACATACTTCCCATACATGATCAATGTGAGTTTAGACGTAGTATAATTGTAGTACAGTATGATTGTAGTACAGTATGACGGTAGGTACAGTATGACTGTAAGTACGCTATGATTGTAGTATAGTATGATTGTGGACATAGTATGACTGTAAACATGGTATGATTGTGGATATAGTATGATTGTAGTACAGTATGACTGTAGTATAGTATGATCATAGTTAATAGTATGACTGTAGTACAGTATGATCATAGTTAATAATATGATTGTAGATCCAGTATAGTCAGTATAGTATGAAGCAAATAGTGGAGTACCCAAACGTATTTGTGGTAGTACCTGAAAATATAGTAGAGTTGTAAGTTTATGTTTTGAAATACTACACTACACTACACTACACTACTATATTCTAATATACTCTGATTTGTTCTACATTACACTACACTACACTACACTACACTACATTACACTACTCTACTCCATTCTAATATATTGTACTCTCCTCTACTGTGCTCTACACTACACTACACTACTATACTCTACTATACTCTACACTACACTACTCTACACTACACTACACTACACTACACTACACTACACTACTATACTATACTCTACACTACTTTATTCCAATATACTCATTTATACTCTACTCTATTTTATTCTAATATACTCTGATCTACTCTATATATAATGAATGCTAAAATAAGGAGTGGTTCGTTTTTTGTGCACTTTGGGTGTGCCAGAAAAAAAGGTACAGTATTGCTCAAAACCATTCAAACCAGTGCGATAAAATGATTCAAATTACACTAACAAAATTAACACAAACCAATAATTGCGCCAAACGTTTCGCACCCCTTTGAAATACAGTCTTTTAATTTTTCATATCAACTTACATTAGAATTCATAATTTAATGTACTAGATTTTGGGGTTTTTTGAAGTCTATATGCAGTACCAACTACTTCCGAACCTTTAAACACCAGTTCAGAAACGATTATGGGGGTACCAGAAGGTGCTTTAATTAACTAGGTTGTAACATCCAGAAGAAAGATGCTTCATACTATAAGACACTGACCTCATAGTCTCATCGAGATATGTAAACGCTTTAGGTGAAGTGTTTAGTTCAGGTAGAGAAGGAGTAGAGTTATTAATGCTGATTGAAGTATTATCAATACGAGATCGTTTAATGGGTCTGGTTGTTGTTCTTCTGAGGCATCTTGGTATACCCCAGACATTTAATCAGTTGATATTTGATTAAAGTTCTTAAACAAGAAAATGAGGCAGAGTCTCCAGTTTATATGTGGAGATTCTTCCTTCACCAGAGCAACAATTATTGTTGGTACAATTGGTTGCTATGAAAAAAAAAAAACTGATTGGTTTTTATTCCACAAGCCATGGAATAGAAGCTAGGTTTTTTGATTGATGTTTTTCAACAACCAAGAGGTTAAAAAGGGGGGATGGAAATTGAACTGGGTTTCTATGTTTTAATTGATTTCCTGTATACAACACCTTGTTAATGGTGTACCACAAAAAAAAAAAAATAGAAAAAAAAAAGAAAAATAAAAATAAGATTGGAGTTTTGGTAGCTTTATTCACCTTAGAAGAGGTTACATAAAGTTTATACTTTTTTTTGGGAAGTGGGGCGGGGAAGGGGGACTACTTAAATGTCTTATATATTATGCTATAAGCTGGGGGGCCAGTTTACGTTTTAAGTGGGGCTCTATTTAACTAAAATAGATAAATATATAAGAATACAATATGCGCAACTTTGTATAAACTTTAATGGAAAGGTAAAAAAAAAATGGGTGAAAGGTTAAAAAATGGGTGAGAGGTAAGCTAGTATAGGGTCTACAAAACGATAAATTCCCCCGCACACCCCATATAGCTTTATATTTATGTCAATACACAGTGACTTCCATATTGCATTTCTTTCATTCTTTGCATTTCTTTGTGTTTCTTTGTGTTTCTTTTATTCTTTATATTGGTTTCTTCAATTTTGATAGTGTAGTTTGATTCATTCTGTCTTTTTGGTTGGAAACATGTTGTCGCACTGGTTTAAGCAGTATTGAAAATCACTTGTGCACCTGTAGGTTTTTGATACATGGCATAAAAAAAAGTGTAGTTTTTTCGTTACTTTTTTTTTTTTTTTTTTTTTTTTTTTTTTCATTTTTTTACTCGGCACTTTTTTACTCGGCACTTTATAAAGCACGTTTTTGTGATTCATCATACCAGAAATGTGTTTGTAGTCTGCTCTGTCTTATGTTCTATATAAGTCGCACTTTCGCCAGTTTTTACACTCGCAACCTCATTCCACTCACACCCTCAGATTCTCACTCTCAGATTCTTACACTCTCAGATTCTTACACTCTCAGACTCTCCACAACAACACAGAATTTCAAACTGTCAAACTCTCAAACTGTCAAACGCTCAGACACTCCAACTCTAATTATCAGACTCTTAAATTTTTTTACTCGAATTCTTGCCTAAAAGTCAAACCCAAACTAAGACTCAGACTAAGACTCAGACTAAGACTCTTTTGTAATGCAAGCTTCAGATAGCTTCAACCTTTTTGAATGGCACTTTGAGTGTGATTCACCAATGGAAACTGACTTTTCGCCATTTCTTCCTTCTCTTAATTTCCTGGACTCTCTAGCCTTTTTGGAATCTCCTGGCTTGACTCCCTCGGAACTTGGGGCATGGAAATCCCTGAACAGGGTTCTGGAGCCCATAGAAGATTTCGGGCTCATGGCTTTGGATTGGCAAACCTGGCAATTTTCTCTTTCTCCCCTTGTCCAAGCCTTTTTGGCAGGTGAAATGGATGCAGGTCTTCTTTACTCCACCCAAGCTCTGCCTGAGTTCATACCAGAGGCCATAGAAGAGGACGAGGCCATAGACGAGGCCACAATAGACTCTGAAAGCTCTTCTCTTAATACTTTGGTCTCCCAAAATTCTTCGTTTGATATGACCACTTTAACCAGTGCTTTGAGTTATAATAATTACTCAACTGACTCACCTTCTGACTTATTACCTTCTGACTCACCATCATACCCCAATTTCTATTCACCCTCTGACTCACCATCTTACCCCAATTTGCATTCACCCTCTGACTCCAATTTACACTCACGGTTCCATTCAACATTTCAATCAATGATGCTGGAACCAGAGTCCAAGCCATCTCCAAAACGTAGCTTGATTTCACTGCTGACAAGACTGTCCATGGACTTTCTCTTTGGAATCTCGGCTGCAAATGATCTGGAACCCATAAACAGGGCTCGAGCACTGCTTTGGGGCAGAGCAAAGTCTCATTCCACACTTTGGGGTTATCCTGAGGTTCTGGAGGAGGCCGATGCTACTTATATACCAGGTTGGGATTTCATGGATCTCGATCTGGCTTCAAGTAGTGAATACTAGACTCAAAGATATTCAATATATAGTTAATAAAAAGAATTTAAAGTATGATTCTACTATTTACTATCATATAAGCACACAATACATTTACTACACATATACTACACATATACTGAATATACTACACATATACTACACATATACTACACATATACTACACATATACTACACATATACTACACATATACTACACATATACTACACATATACTAAATATACTACTCGTATACTACACATATACTACTTATTGAAATATGACTATGCTACTCATACTGAATATAGTCCTCATATACTATTCATATACTACTCATATACTACTCATATACTATTGATATACTGAATAAACTGACTCATATACTGAATATACTGACTCATTATACTGACTTAATACTAGTATTAAGTAGAGTTGAATACTGTCAAATTAATACAGTTCGTTCTAAGCTTGGCAGTTCATTACTCATAACTCAAATAGAGGCTACGACTAAGTTATTAGTATTAGTTGAAATCAGATCTTACTAGGCTAGTTTTTCTCAGGACACTTGTTTTTCTTCTTCATGAAGTGAATGGTCGAGATTTTGGAACGAGGAAACCAGCATGACCAAACACTTGTTTTTTGCATCTCCAGGGTCCATGCGGTGTTTCACCTCTCAAATACCGACTCCAGATCCTATACGCGCTAGTTCACCTTCCCAGAAGAATCACCCTAATGGGACAACTTGAACCCCAACTGAATAATTACTACTTAGTACTGACTACTTACTCCTTAGTACTTAGTACTTAGTACTTAGTACTTAGTACTTACTACTTACTACTTACTACTTAGTACTTACTACTTAGTACTTAGTACTTAGTACTTAGTACTTACTACTTACTACGTACTACTCACTACTAACTACTAACTACTTACTACTTACTACTTACTACTTACTACGTACTACTCACTACTAACTACTAACTACTAACTACTAACTACTAACTACTTACTACTTACTACTTACTACTTACTACTTACTGATACTAGTGTATGTCATGGTAATAATTCTCTAGTTCAGCCTGTATATTGTGCTAGATTTGGTTATTTGTAGGTGGTAAATACTCATTTGGAAAGTTTCAAATTGGTTTATACGGGTATACGTTTTTCCGTCCATAGTGAGGAAACGAGGCAGAGTATTTCTTTTAAAACAATTCCTCCTTTGGGCAATTTCGTCCATTCACAGTGCAAAACAAATAACTATAAAGTAAAAAAACAAATAGCTCTATAGTGACAATCAGTCTGGTCAGCCAGTAAAGTATGTGTAAACAATGTAGATGAGTGTACTGTGGTAGTATAATAATTTAGTGTAATCAGCCTAAGATAGGGTTATTGGTCTTGGTGCTAGTGGTTTCAGTTTCAGATACCTGGGGCAATTGGTATTCCAGTATAGGACCTTCTATAATATCTACTCCAGTCCAGTACTCATAGTCTTTTTCAAAATAATTCAGACCAACCTCTAGATTTGAAAATACAGAATCTTAAATTTTAATGATGGTTGGTGTGTGAAACACATGTCATTTGATTTTAAAGACTTTATGAAGGGGCACAAAACTTTTTGAATTATTGGGTTGTTTAATTGTGCTACTTCTGGCTCTAAGCATTTTGCCCCATGGTTTGAATAGTTTTGAAAATCACTGTAACATGACTGATAAGCAATGGCAGGTTTTTGTATCTAACACCAATGAGGCAATAGGATATAGTTGTATTACTTTGACAGTAGTCAGCAGTAGCCAGTACTAGTAATAAGTAGTATAGTGAATAGTGTATAAGTAGTGTGTGTAGTGTATGTAGTGTATAAGTAGTGTATAAGTAGTGTATGAGTAGTGTATAAGTAGTGTATGTAGTGTATGAGTAGTGTATGTAGTGTATGAGTAATGTATGTAGTGTATGAATAGTGTATGAATAGTGTATAAGTAGTGAATAGTGTATAAGTAGTGTATGAGTAGTGTATGTAGTGTATGAATAGTGTATGAGTAGTGTATAATTAGTGTATAAGTAGTGTATGAGTGTGAAGAGTGGGAAACCAGAGTTGGTGTAATGATTATAACGTATTAGACTAATGAAGAAGTGTAATAAGTCTTACGTTACAGTTACTGTGTACTAGTGTAACGTTCATTTGCCCATGGTCGTGTAGAGAAAGCAATTCGAGCTATTTAAATAACAAACTGGGTAAAATTTGAAGGTGAAGAAATAACATGACATGAAATGACTAATCGGCACTCATAGGTTCGGAAAATACTTCTATGGGTATTATGTCTAATCATGGATGTTCTAACTTTATAATGTAGTAGTATGATAAAGAGTAGTATGATAAAGTGTAGTATGATAAAGAGTAGTATGATAAAGTGTAGTATGATAAAGTGTGGTATAGAAGGTACTTTGCTACTTTAAGGTAACTTCAACCTTGGGACTTATCTATAGGTCCATACCAAAACCAGAAAAGCTCTATTTTATTTCATACTCCACAACAAGTGTAAAATTATGTTAAGTTATGTACTTTTGGTATGTACAGCTTATTCGAAGCCTGGACCATTTCTTCGCAATTTTCCAACACAAAAATTCGCACCCCGGTCTCTAACATACCTATCCAATTTAATCACACCCAATCATATAAAAATTTGTTTAGACTAATGTCCATAGAGTATTCCGAAGCTATACAAAGGTTCCATATTTTGTCTGGTAGTCCTGTCAAACTCACAGGAGCCCTAGATTCTGGGGCAGATTCTGAAGCAGATTCTGGAGCAGTTTATGGAGCAGTTTATGGGGCAGTTTATGGAGCAGTTTATGGAGCAGTTTATGGAGCAGATTATGAAGTGGAACTTGGTTAATCTGTTGATAAGTGTTAATTGTTTGTTACTAGCACCAAGAACTTGTATTGGGTGGTAGTTCCACAAAGCTAGGAACCAAAGCGGTTTATACAACCCTGAGAGAAACGTAGAATTGAAAAATTCACCACTACAACAAGAATAAGTATTGTTTTAAAAAGTTCGAAAAGGGTCTCCGAATCATATATTGTTATGACGACCAAATGCCATATCACCATTGTAATAATCGGACTGAGACGCTTCGTAATACCTTTATAGATAAGTCGCGACCTTGTTGAGAATTAGTCCAGTTCCTCAGTAAACATCAGTACCTCTACACTAGTTAATATTGGTGGGTCTGATGTTGGGAGATATCTTGGTTGCATGTCCTCCCTCGTTTGATATATACTTTTTTGGTGGTATTATAAAATAGCGGAAGCTTGTCCTTTTATATTGGGGGTGAGCCTTCACATGACCAAAGTCACGTGAGTGATTACGGTCTCAAGGAAAATAGGGAGCCAAGGCTCCTATTTCTCAACACTGCTTTGAAGGGGAATTTCCACACTGGTTTGATAGTATTCAAAAAGACTGTATACGATGCGTTAGTGGTTTAAACAATTTAATCAATTCAATCAATTCCATACGGAACTTTAAATTCGCGGAGACTCGGGGTTTTTAAGCTTCACCCCTTCCTTTCCCTACCCTTTCCCCTTTCCCTACCCTTTTCCCCCTTCAACAAAATCATTCCCCACTCTCATTCTCCAGCAACAGGGATCATTTACTAGGGGTGTTTTACCAAGGATATTTTACCGGGGATCATTTACCACGGACCAGCTAATATCAGCGTGGAGTACAGTGTATTGTGAGTTTTTCAAAAACTAAACTATTCAAACCACACTAACAAAATCAACCAAAACAAGAATTCGAAAAAGGCAAAAAAAAAACCATTTTATATGCCTATATTTAATTCTTTATATATAGGATACCAACAAGGAACCAGACCCACCAATATACTAATGTTCATCAATGACTTGGACTGATTTCTTTATATATGATGAGGGACCTGCATACAACACCATTCGATAGTATTCTCTTGACTTATCATATGTTGACAATACTACAAAATATATACAAAAACACAGAAAAAAAAAGCTCAAATAAAAAAAGAGCTAAAATAAAAAAAGAGCTAAAATAAAAAAAGACCTATAAAACAGTCCAGGTCTCAACCAATTCTCAAGTGACAAGAGACAACGGTTTCTTTTTCTCCTTATCATATGGCAAAAGGTAGAGTTGTACCTCCAGACATAATTTTGTTTGGACGGAATCAAGGTTGAAGTGAATGATATATAGCTGGGGTATAAAATATTCACAAGAATAAAACGACCCACCTCCGAGCTTACCCTTAGAGTCCAAAACCAAGGTATTATTGGTGACACGAGGCCCAAAAGCAAGGTATGAATCAATGAACCCCAAATAATACTTATCGCAAGTATTATTGGACACGTATGCATGGGAATTATTATTATTCTTTTCCAAGGTGAACTCCACGGGGATGCCGGGTACAGGATCGCCATGAGCAAACATGGCCAGGTTTTGAAGATATAGGCCTCCAGGGAAAAATTCCTTAAGTGGAATAACCGTATCGTTGAACTTGGCAAACATCACCCATGGGTGTGCGCACACCACACTGGCTGCGAAAAACACCATAAGTACTAAGTTTGAAAACATGATTTGAAGCACAAAAAAAAAAAATTGGGATCAAAAAAAATTGGAATTAAAAGGAAATAGGGATCAAAGAAAAGTGCTAAAAAGGGAAGGAAAAAAAACAAAATCAAATTTTGGTACTTTAAAAAAAAAAAGAAGATCCATAGATGAAGCTATCGAATCGTCCTTCATATATAATGAGATCTCACTAACTGTGGCTTCATTCTTTTCCTTCTTATGTCATGCTTTTCTTTCTAAAAAAAGAGAGAGAAGAACATTCAATGAAGTGACCAATAAGAAAGAAGAACAAATAAACAAGTGAACAAATGATGAAATGAACAAACTTCATGACCCTCGCCTTATTCTTATCCTTATCTATGCATGCTCACTTTTCCACTCCACCATGCCAAAATGGCCCCACCAAACTTAAATGCGTGCCTTTACTCCACCACCACCACCACCGCCTTCTTCTTCTTTCTCCACCTCTTCCTATTCTTCCTATTCTTCCTCTTCTTCCTCTTCTTCTTCTTCTTCTTCTTCTTCTTCTGTTAATAACTGATCGGTTAATTTATAACATCATTAATTTTTTGTTTGTATTGAGGTTATGGCTGCAAAAAAAGAAAGAAAAAAAAGAAAGAAAAAAAAACACTTAATAAGGCAATTCAGTTAAAAAAATTGATTGAAACGTGGGTTGATTGTTGATTTAATGCGGTATATACTTTTCTCACTGCACAGTGCTTTTTTTCGCAGAGCTTTTTTTCGCAGTGAGGTAGTGAGGTAGTGACATATTGAGAGTGAGAGTGAGAGTGAGAGTGAGAGTGAGAGTGAGAGTGAGAGTTAGGTAGTGAGACTAAGAGTGAGATTGAGATTGAGACTGAGACTGAGATAAGGTGGTGATATGAGGTTCATAATGCAGTATATACAGTGTTATTCAAAACTATTCATACCAATAATTCAATATGGTTCGTACCTATTCGCACAGACTTTCAAATCAAATGGAAATGGCATAAAGGTTCACACCAACCTTCATACATTGAAGAATATAATACTTTGATAATATTAAGTCTGGACGATTGTCTCATATGTACACTAGCATTTAGACACCAACATTAAGGAGTCTTGCAATACCATTTAAGGGTCCGACCGAGACGGAACATGAACTGGTTTCCTTTTTTTTCTTGAGGGTGGGTGAGGGGTTATGTATATTGGTTTGTTTAATTTCGGTAGTGTGGTTTGAATGATATTGGAAATCACTGTATACCTAAATTCCCTGTACTCAAGGTTCCATTGTACCTGAGATGTACATAGGGTACAAATGCTCATTTCTCTTGACTTCTCTCCTAAACCGCACGTCCCAGTGCTTTTACTATTGTACTCTACTTATGGAACTTGCACGGTCTCTTCCTATACATAAAGTAATTAATCCTCTTTCTCTCTAAGGACTCTTTCTCTTGTTGTCTCTACAGACTAGATATTGAATACATATTGTTACGTGTAAAATGTCACTCACAGAACTATCTCGGGGAATCTCTTTTAAGGAGCTCTTCAAAAAGGTAAATGGATTTAATCCTATACTGACCGTTTCCTATGAGGAATGAATCTCAGATGAGGCTCCACCTCTGAAGGAAAAGAGCTATTCTCTCAGTGCGGTATCAGAACAGATACTGAGGTGCTGCGGTCTAGCAACACTAGTACATTCAAAATAATAATACTAGTATTAATACTACTACTCACTACCACTAGTAATATGGACTCTACCATACGACTATACTGCAACTAATGCCTTTCACCTAAAACATGTTAGCCAGAACATATTGTTCCTGGTTTATCCAAACCATCTATTTTGTTTCTCTAACAAATCCCCTTTTTATGAACTGACTTTTGTAGAGGTTTAGGTAATGATTCACGTTGACTTTCAGATGGTTCACGTTGGCTTTCAGATTGTCCACTTTGACTTTACTTGACCCCTGAGGAAGGTCCATTGCAATTGGGGCTTGGTGGTTATAAGCCGTTGAACAATGCCACACTGAGAACTCCGTATGGGTATGGAAGTTGTAGTCGTTTATATAACATTGAGAGAAACGTGGCACCGAAAACCTCTCCACCAGAACAATAGGAGGTATTATTCTGGAATGTTCAAAAAGCCGTCTCACGCATTTGTAGTAGATACTAGTAGAATCAAATCGGAAATCATAGGCTCCAATGGTTCTAACAACAAGACAAATATTCTAGTTTATACAAGTCTCCCAAGTTAAGAATACACCTAAACGAATGAACACCAGTGTACCAGAAATGTTAATACTCTTAAGAAACATACTCTAAAGAAACATACTCTCAAAAAACATACTCTCAAAAAATACCATTAAGAAACATATCATTAAGAAATAACAAGATACGCGTTCCAGTTTATGTGGGTGTATTTGGACATTCTCAATAGACTCTTCACTCACTATGTTGAGAAACAGAAGACACGACTCCATGTTTCCCTGAGACCGCATTCACTCACGTGACCCAAAGATAAAAGGACAAGCCCCCTTAATTCTAGAACACCACCAAATACATACCACCAAATACACCACCAAAATGAAGATATACCATGGTATTTTGAGAAATATGATCCACCAATTATTAATTAGTGTGCAGGTACTGACCTTCACACACTACTGATCTTCACACACTACTAATCTTCCCATACTAATGACCTTCATACAACACATCTACTAAGGATTCTGGATCCATACATATTAAGTTTTTGTTGAAATACTCACACTAGACTCTAGTGAGTCAAACTAGTCGGTTAATAACATACTCCTATTATATACAGAGTCATATCTATATTCATTGGGGGTTTTGCTGGTTTTGATAACTCCTTGTTCTGACTTTGATGACTCATTTTGATGGCTTCGACGGCTTTGATTTTGGGAATGGATAGAATTTCCGGACCTTCTTCTTTTCCCGGACTTTCTTCTTGAGTCCCTGAGAATTGTACCTCGCAGCTCTTACTGCCCCCGGAATTTTCCCTAAAACCATCTCCACGGCCTCCTCATCAGTGTACCGTGCTTGGGCCAAGGAAATCTCCATATCCTCCAAATCATACACTACATAAACATTGCGGAGAAAGTTATCTCCCAAAACAGCACATGCAAAGAGTGAGTCATCTTCACAGATATGTGCACCCAAATAACAAGTGCCTTTGTGGTTGAATACCAAATCACTTATGGGAATAGTGATTTTGATCCCGGAGAAATCGTACACCAAGTTCCCTAAGCTGGTTTGGTATGCACAATCCACCTGGTGGAGCCCTGTTTGGTATGAATATGTGGCCAGAAGCAGCCCAACCAAAGTATTGTATACATTTTTGGGTAAGGCCTGGTATGTGGTTCCAGAATCCAAGGTGGCTCCAATTGGCTGGTCCAAAAGAACCACTTTCTGGTTATTGTGTTCCAAGTAAATTGCATCGAGACCAATGGATGGCAGATCAAGTTTGTGGAGCTTGGGTTTTCGGTACATATTGACAAAAGGAACCGTTTGCAATTGGCCACTATATTTCTTATGGTCTACAGCACCAAAGAGAATCGACCCAAGGCGGGCAGTAGCCTTATTCAAATATACAGAGTATACCACTTTGTGAATGACGCCTGAATTTTTAAGTTGAACGGGGAAATTGGCATAAGTATATTTGGCATCACCATCCATGGTTACCTCTCCAAGCATAGGACCAATACCCAAAATCCCTTCTCGACACAGTGTTTTATTGACCACTCCAAAACTCACATTGACCTCTACATTGGCAAATCCCACGGTATCCATACCCCAAACACCCCGGGCATATGTGTTGTCAAAATACAGGAGGAAGAAGTCGGGTGCACTATGGTTTAGGTGGAAGGTATTAGATTTGATAGGGTCAAATGATCCAAGTTCAAGACACTGGTTTGATTCCTTGAATGTTTGGGTCCATAAGATTCTAGCCTTGGGCTGTGATTCTTTGACCCATTCGCTTTTTGATTTTGGTTCTGTTCCTATTTGCGTTTCTCCAGAAATAGAAAGTGCTTCCTTTTCTTTTTCACTGTGGTTCTTTTCCTTCCCTTTTTCACTGTGGTCCTTTTCCTTCCCTTTTTCACTGTGGTTCTTTTCCTTCCCTATTTCATTATGCTTCTCTGTCTTATTAAATATGGTTCTTTCGGTGGTTAAATTGTAACCTACCCCAAATAACCCAGTTTTGAACCCGTTGGTTTTGTTTCTAAAACTGGTGAAATTAAGGTACTGCTGTGTCATGTTCGGGTGTATGGAAATGGAAGAGTTGGTCCATCTGAGGGTGTCATTACTATTGAAAGGTGGATCATCCAACTTAGTTCCAGACCTAGAATTAAATTTGAAGTCCAGTTGATTGAACATGTTTATTAAACCGTTTATTGAATTGTTCAATGTTTGATTAAGTTGGGGGTGGTTGGATGGGTTTACTGACTTCTCACTGATGGTCAGGTGACTGGCTGCAGCCCATGCCACCATCAAAACATACTTCAACCACATAAGCATAAAAAAAAGGAAGAACAAAATTTGATGGTATTTTAAGAAATATAAGGGATTATATATTTCTTTAAATATCCAATTCTCGGCTAAATGATAACTTCCAAACAGATTACGGCTTCCATCCAACCTACGTCTGAGACGGCTGAGACGGCTTACGAGACTGGTCTCTATGCTGCGACCAGTAACCCACAGAAGCCGAAGCCGAAGCTAAAGTGAAAGCCAAATCCGAAGCTGAAGCCGCGCGGTCACCGCACTGACAAATGTGTGCGCATACTGCACCACGACTACTTAGTACAGACTACAGACAACAGACAACAGACTACAGACTACAGACTACTTACACTGACTAATAGTAGTCACAGACTAGTGTTGAGTTCTGGGCCAAAAAACGGTCTTTGTGGATTCAAGATACCACCTCTGTCAAGTATATCTGGTTCAGGAAAATTCTTATTCCTGCAGTTTGGGCTTCATAAAGTGAGACTCATTGAAGAGTTTAGTCCTTCACCACTTCCTATTTCCTTTGCCACGGGCTTTGCCACGGACTTACTAAGAGAATAAGTCCGAATATCTCTTGGCGCCTATTCTGCATCGCGCCTAATTCACCTCACATTTAAACCATTAACCATATAGCATCAATGTGGACCATCAATGTGCATCATCATTGTGGACCAAGAACCAGTGCTAGCACTTCGGATAAATCCTGGGATTTAAACAAATTATCTAAATTATCTAACATCTAAATCACTTGAATTGGCTAAATTGGTTGAATTGTTTAAATTAGTTGAATCAGTTGAATTAGTTGAATTAGTTGAATTAGTTGAATTAGTTGAATTAGTTGAATTAGTTGAATTAGTTGAATTAGTTGAATGACTTAAACAATGGCTTAAACAATAACTCGGACAATGACATGAATAAAAGAAATAAACAAATAATGAATAAATAAATGAATAATAGAATTGTTACTTTTTGATGGACCGGGTACTAAATCTGGGCCATTTCAATCTGGACCATTTTTTTTTTTTGTTTTTTATTTGCTTTTTTTTATTTGCTTTTATTTTCTTACTTCTTTTTCTTATTTCTTCTTTGCTTCTTCGTTTGACTCTTTGCACTTTTAAATGAATCAATTGGTGCCTTGAAATCAGTGAGGGGTCATTACCCCCTTTAACCTCCGCCGGAAAAATTGGGCTGCGCGACTGGTAAATGTACTTTTTTGTATGCGCACAGAAGATGAACTCTTTGAAAAAAGACTCCCTGGGTCAAGCAATAGAGACATAACTTTTGAAGAGGAAAAAAAAAAAAAAAAAAGGGGGTAGTAATTATATGCAAATATACAAATATAAAAATATAAAAATACACAAAAAAATATATAGAACTGGTTCAGCCTCCCCACAAAACCCTACTGAAATCGTTCTGGTGTCGTTGGATACTGTACTATTTTGAGACTGCGTAGTATAGTTAGCTAGGGTGAGTGAGTGCTCGCACGGCACTTAAGAGTGTATGGCCGTCACATAAAGTCCTTTTTTTCCGGTTTGTTTTGGTTTCTTTTTCTTTTTCTTTTTCTTTTTCTTTTGTTTTTGGCTTTTATTCTTTCTTTTTTTTTCTTTCTTTCTTTTTTTGGTTTTAGCCTTTCGACACGGCAATGTGCAGTTTTTCCTTTTGACCCTACCAACCTCGGATTTTCTTGGTCCCGTTTTCCCCGCACTCTAATTGCTCTTACAACCTTTCATAATTTTATTTTTTTTTTTTTTTTTTTTTTTTTTGG